>PVKA01042037.1:0-17672 GCA_004027165.1 Ctenomys sociabilis
TTTACTTATTTTTTTCATTTTCTCCTGAAAAAAGTGTCCCTGCTACATCCCAAGACTAACATTTCTTGTTATTTCTTGCTTAATTTTCACTTCTTGGTTTTCTGAGACCTCTTCTTCTTCTTCTTCTTCTTCTTCTTCTTCTTCTTCTTCTTCTTCTTCTTCTTCTTCTTCTTCTTCTTCTTCTTCTTCTTTTTTTTTTGTTTGGCAGAACCGGGGATTGAATTCAGGCCCTTGTGTTTGTCAGGGAACTGTTTATTCCACTGAGCCATCTCTCCGGACTTCATTTATCAATCATTTAATCAATAGTTCACTATATGCCAAATTTTTCATTTTAATCCATAGATATACGCAAACCTTCCTGTATTAGATATTATTTTGTTTAGCTGGATTCCCATCTTTGTTCTTTTCATTAGCATTCTGAATTTGGTGTCTTTATTTTCTCACCTAGAATTTATTCTTCAGTAACTTTCCATTTAGCTTCTATCTACATGACTTTATTGGATTTAGTCTAGAAAACTGGCCTTCTAATTTGTGTACTATGACAATTTCTTAGTTCTCATTTCATGCAAATCGTTCAGAGTTATCAGCAGATGTGACTAATTCTGTCTACTGGCTTCTGAGACACCTAATAGCTTCATTCTTCTGCATCTCAATGAGTATCTTCCCAATGTCATCATATACTCATTTTACTGTCCCTCATTATCATATTCATTTCTCAAGATACTACATCTTGGTCCTCTTTACTTATTCATGTTGCCCACATCATACCTTCCTCCATAGCTTTAACATCTCCATAATCTTTGTATTCCTTGCCTCAGAGAAGTTTATCTAAATACCTGTATAATTACATAAAAATAGTTATAGATAAATATCTGAAAATCTCCTCAAAATGACCATGTATGCCTCTGAACTTGCAATGCAGCATTTAACCCATGCACCAATCCTGCTGTTGTTGTTTATTTTATTTTGTAATTTAGTATCATTACCATACTTCCAGATACTAAAGCTCAAAATGTTTAGTTATTTTCAATTTACTTCTGCCTCTTAATCCTCCATGTCTATTTATTACCCAAGCATATCAAATTTACCATGGGATCACGTTTTTTGTCTTCTGTCTATTCTAATAACATGGTTTAGGTAATTATTTTTATGATATAAAACTTACAAATTGTTGTAAATCAGTTTTCTTGTTCTCACATTTCAATAGTACATTTCATTTATGCCTATTAGACTTATTTTGTTCATCTTTGCATCATCTTGCAGATTTTGAATTATTTTTTTTCCATCATACTAGATTTTTCTTTCCTTTTCTTTTTTTGGCAGAACTGGGGATTGAACTCAGGGCTTTGCACTTGCCAGGGAAGTGCTTATTCCACTGAGCCATCTCCCCAGCCCCAAATTGCACTTTTTTTGTGGAACATACTAGTTGTTTTTAAGAGATCTTTTCTTACCTTTTAACTAGCTGCAATGGTATCTCCAAGGATTGAAAGTCCATCTTCACTTTCATTCAAATAGTTTTCCAGCTTGTGATTGAGGGTTTAATTTCCTGTATGGCACTTTGAATCTGCATCATGCGTTCTGTTTCTTTCCTATATTGCTCATTCAAGGATTCCATCATTTTTCTGTTCTCCTCTATTTTTTATCAGTGTCTTCTTTAGAGGCACTTAGTAATTCTTTCACTATAATTTTTTTTCTTCAGAAATCGTTTCTGATCTGACTTACTCTATGCATTTCTGCAGGTGTTTCTTCACTTAAGATGCTATTATTTCAGACATTTCAGGCGTGTGATTTTCAATTTCTTGTATGTTAATGTCTCCTATATTTGTTCTGCATGGACTTGGGGCCTGAGAATGCATTTTTCTCATTCTCTTTGTAATTTGTATAGCAGTGTCCTGTGAACTTTGGTGTAGAGGTTTGGTGCCATTATTACGTTAACACCTATTGTTATTTTTACCCAAGAGACAGTGTGTGGTGAAGGCAGTTACAATTTTGTATTTACAGTATTATAATTAAGAACATTAAAAATGGGTTGTGATATTTAGCCGTTGACAAACTTTCGTAACTAATATGTTTATACTTTAGACCATAACAGCAAACAGGTCTGTATAGTTAAGCAGATTTTAAATTGGAAATTTATATTTAAATTAGTTCCCCTAAATTCTGTCTGAACTCCTCCCTTTGATGTACATGGGGTCTTCTAGGCAGACTAGTTCACCCTGGTTAGCTGTAGCCCTCTCGCTGAATTGAGACAGAAAGAAAAAGGATGCTCTCATAGATCTGGATCTAGCAAAGTGTCTCAGCTTACTAGGTCTGATCTACCAAGTTCAAAGGTGGCCAGGTATTTGTGGCTTAGGTCTGGCTGCCATGCTCTGTTTCTTCCTGCTACAGCCCATGGAACTCAACCCGCTGTGACACTCTGTCAAGATGTTCAGCTCCTGGATTAACTGGGTGGTTCTACAGGGAGTTCTGCTGCAGGGTTCCACACCAGACCTGTCTGATAGAGAAGTTTCCATTGGGCGAGTAGTGAGGCAAACACACATGCCAGGCCTTGGTGTTGCCTGGAAATCAATAGTACTTATTTTGATGTAGTGCGTGTAGATACTAAAAAAGAAAATACAGCGACAGTTGTTATAATACACAGCCATGGACACTCTTCCTCTGCACCACTTCCAATGTTCCTGGTTGTGCCAACCACTTCCCTGATGCAAAGATTTAACCTTGACTGTCTGTGTCTGGCTGCTTATATATATAGCTTTCTTCAAGTACTCTACACTTTGTGCCCAGAACACCCTGGCCAAGCTAGGGATACTTTATTATTCCCCTTTCACCATTCACACCTGTCCAGAACACCCTGGCCCAACCAGCGACACTTTATGACTTCCCTTTCCTCATTCCCACCTACTCTATAAAACCTCTGCCTTTGCTGTTCAGGTCTTCTGAGCAGCCCGGCACATGCTTTTGCCATCAATAAACTCCTTTCATGGCAGCTAACTTGAATGTGGTCTTATGTGGGTTCAAGGATGCCTTTGACTGATGGTTTTCCTGTCACTAGTGAGATAGTTCAGAAGACTAAGCACCTGCTTTGGCAAATACAGGAACAGAGTTCAATCCCTGGTCCCACATACTGTGCCGGCCCCATCTCTGGAGTGCGCAGAGCCAGCAAATGAGTCCCAGTATGATGGCACACACCTGTAATCCCAGCGGTAGAGAGGCTGAAAACATGAGGATCATTAGAAGTCCAAATTACCTCAGACACTCTGTATCAATACATAAATGAAAAAACAGACAACAGTCTTATAACTTCAATGAAGAATATAACAAAATGACATAACAAAACAATTAGAATGTAACAATAGGTAATATACTGTCTTGCATAGTCCTTTACCTTTATAAACCACATTGAGACTCATTGTTTTAGAAAAATTTTGTATCATTTCTATTTTTTTACTGTTTTGCATTGTTTTAAAAATTGTATTTGACAGGCCAGTGAGATAGCTCAGCACACTAAAGTGCCTGCTTAGGCAAGCGCAGGGACTGTAGTTTGATTCCCCAACACCACATGCCATGGAAGCCCTGCCCACAGGGTGGGATGAGCCAGTCAGAGTCCAGGTGTAACAACGCACAGCTGTAATCCCAGTGCTGGACAGGCTGAAAGCAAGAGGATCACCACAAGTCAGAGTTGCATAGTGAGACCTTGCAACAACCAAATACATAAAAATGTAATGTATTCCATACCTATTATATCCACTGCTTATAAAACTGGACAATTGTCATAAATGTTATTTACATTATAATATGTGTGACTGACACTGACTAAAGTTTCTCAGGTTACACAAAGCTTGAGTTTATGTAGCAGCCTTTATTATACCATAGATGAATCTAGGCACTGTTAAAGGTATGAGAGATATGCATGGCTGTGAATCAAATAATAAATTTACTGCCTCCCGAGAAATTCTCAGTCAGTCCTTGTTAGTGGTGATAAAAAGAATAAATAAAAATGCAGATCTGATTGTGTCCATCCTAGGCTCAAAAACCTTCAGTCAATGATTTATTCATTTAAAATGAGGAAAATACTACTTAAGAATAGTTATTTTAATGACTGGTTGTTTTTCTATTTTCTTCTGCCTCATATTCACCACCATCTAGTCTCACATATCTCCTTCAATTCATTCTTTGAATGTGTCTTTCTCTGCATTACTATGTCATTCAGCTTTTCTTTGCCACCTTAAATATCCTATTATAATTTTATCTTTTGAAGTTCTAGTAATTAAAAAACTATGTCAAGTATTACTTTATAAAAAAGCAACTTTAAGATCTTCATAATTAATCTCTTCTGTCCTTCCAGTGAGCAAATGCATTAATAAAATAAGTATTTAACTACCAGGCATGCTCAATTTGATTTGAATTGTTCAAATAATAGCTGAGAACTTGGGAAAGTGATGGAACCTATATGTAATTCACCTTCATGTTCTGAAAAATGGTTATAAAACAAACTTAATGGAATTGTTACAGAATTCAAATTAGTAAATATCAAGTGCAAAGTAGTACTAATAATAATCAGTCTCTCAATGATGTGTAACTATTAAAAGTTGTAGATTAGCGTTTCAGTTTTTATCTTCAGCTACTTACTAATCATATAGCCTTAATCATGATTCCTAATTTTTATCTTTTTGAAACTTATTTTACACCTCTACAGAGAAAACCATAACTAACTCTGAGTTCTTCTGAGAAAAATTATCAAATTCAGAGTATAGTCCAATAGAAGAATTTGACCATATGTAAGGTTCTGCGTACTACACACTGACAATAATGTTGCATATGTACATGCACACATGCACATGCCATGCTCCAGTGTATTTATCTTGCTGGACTGTGGTCTTCACAATCCAAGTACTGTGTTGTCCCTGTGCATTCTATTTCTTCCACTATTATTAATCATACTTAGCAGCAGACAGATACTTGTTGCATCCCCTAACACTTCCCTTTAAATTTTCTTTTTTGAAACTATGTAACACCACTGATTACAGTCTTCTTTAACATGTCATTTCTACATTTGTGCCATCAATGCTTTTCTACATACCACTGTGTAGCAGGTTATAGATTTTTTTGGTAATGCATGGTTGTATCTTGGTTAATTTTCATTACATCCTAAATACCTAGACCAGAAAATTCTCCTATGAGATCTGGAGAGTCAGTCATAACAAGTATAAGCTTATTAGACAATATGATAAAATATATTTGGATAGAACTGATCAATGGTTTGGGTACAAAAATCTTGTGATGAAGAGTCCATTTATCTTACAATGTTTGAGTACAAAGATGAAGTCTTCATGATAATGTACACAGGCAAGTCTCACATGAGCTTTTTATCACACTACATCTGTATTATAATAAACTGGAAAGCCCCTTGGATCCAATTTCATGAAGATATTTGTGAACATATTTATCTAACCAATATTCCAATTTTGAGGAAAGGAATTGCAGGTTGAATTTTATTATGCTTCAAGATTTCTCTGCTTTCTCCTCCATGATCTTTGATCATGGCACTTTATGCGAAATTCATTTTAGAAAGATGACAACTCATCTTTAAAGCTCATGTGCTTTATACCTATTACATAGTCATAAACTGACTTCTAAGTCATTCTTCACAAACACATTTGAAGTGCCAACTCTGCGTTCATAAATATGCTTGCTCGCTTCTATCAAATATGTCCAACATATTTTGCTTTATGTTATTTGGTTTTATGTTAGATGATGAAAGTGTATAACTAATGATTCTGCTTTGGTCAGCAATGAAGTTTCTCTTTACATTCATTCAATCCTCTTGTAATACAAGTTGAGGAGTCATTGTAATGGAAATAAAAATAACTTTATGCTACAGGTTGTGAATATAATAGAGTAATAGAAGATGTGAGGGACTGTGATACCCCATACCAAGGGACTCTGAGAGCACCACTTACCTTTCTATTTAACTTCATTTGAACAGAGAGTAGAAATCTCAAAGCACAAGCAACTGGGAAATGGTTATATAAATTATAATATGTGCACAAAATATTGTGAATATATTAAAATGACTTACATCTTCATAAAAAATCCCAAATATATTAAATTTAAAGCAGAAAATAGGGCCGGCAGGATAGCTCCGCAGACTAAGCACATGCTTTGGCAAGCGCAGGGACCAGAGTTCCATCCCTGGTCCCACATGCATAGGCAGCCCTACCCCAGTGGTGTGCTGTGCTGGAGACTGAGTCTGGGAGTGGTGGTGCACGCCTGTAATGGTAGAGCTGGGGAGGCTGCAAAACGGGAGGATTGCTAGGAGTCCAGGCTGCATAGTGAGAACCTGCACCAAATACATAAATGAAGAAAAACCCAGAAAACAAAATATTATGTATACATGAAATATACTTCATTACTTTCCTAATTTTATATATATGGAATACTTCTTTCATAAAGTTTGCTTCCTAGAGATTATGAAATTTGGAAACTTTGAAGTGGAACACTTGTGACATAGCCCTGAGGTCGAGAAAAGCACAAGTTGTAATATAAGATGTAAGCGATAATACTGGGAAGAAGCTAATCTTCTTAGGGTAAAAGACTATTTAATCTTAAAGGATTTGAAATAATACAGTACCTTGGTTCACAAACACTTCTGTCTGCAAACAGTTTGTTTCGTGAATAGCCAGTGTGAGCAAAATTTTGCTTCCATTTCTAATTTAGCTCTCTACATCAGGTGAAGATCATAACTAGGGCCATCCTACACACATGAACTGAAACACAAACCTCTTCCCAAGGATCTTGGAATGAATTAAGTTCACAAACCTCATATTAGACATTCATTAATGTTCAATGAATATTCTGCTTTTCTATTGTTATAGCTTGGGTGATTTGTTCTTGCCACTTAACACTGAAGCTTGACTCCCAATGTAAAAGGTATGGAAAAGTAGATAATTGTCAGAATGAGTTTTCTTTTTTATGCATTGCCTTCTTTAAAAAATTTAATGTTGTTTACTCAGAGTGGGTGAGTTGTTATGAGAGTGGATGTTTATAAAATTATAAGCCTGATTTTCCATTTTCTGGCTTGCACTCTAACCATGCAACCTGTCTACTTCAAATGCTATCACATCAAGTTATGTCATTTGATCTTGACCCTCACCAGAAATGGTGTCACTTTGGATCTCATAGAACTGTGAGCTAAATCAATCAGTTTTTAAAATGACATTCAGCCTCAGGAAACCTTTATTGCAAAAAAAAAGAGAAAACGATGCATGGAATGTATTCATTCTCTCCTTTCCGTATAAAGGACATAGGTCCATGGATAACTACATTTTCTTAACACTAAAAATATGCAGAAATAATTTTGTTATATTCTTCTGGGTATCCTAACATACATTATTGGAAGAAAATTATACAGAATGTGACAGCATCTTAACTTATGTCACAGAACATAGGCAATTACTATATGATGCCTCCATACATCTGGGGTTTTTCTTTGTTTGTTTTTATTTTTATTTTTTTCATGGAACAAGCAGAGATTGAACTCATGCCTTTGAGCTTGCCAGGGAAAAGCTTACTACACTGAGCCGTTTCCCTGGCGCCCCTACATCTGTTTAAAAGAATAAAACTCTAATTACTCTCAATTAATATTCAGTGAGTGACACATATCATTCATTATCCAGAAAAAGATAAACTTCATGCTTACTCTATGAGTAGGTTGCCACTGTTTTAGGAATGAAAAAGTTTAGAATGATTTCCCCAAGCTAACATAGAAACTGAGAGATCCAGAAGGAGATCATAGGTCTTATTTCAAAGTCAGTGACCTTTGCACTATGCTTAGCTGCTACTTAACTGGTGTAAATATTTGTGGGATGGAATTAGTGGACCCTATGGTTTGGAGGCCTAGGGAAAGTTAAGAAGTTGGAGACTGTGAAAGAATAGATGACAGCAAAGAAGCAAATTCCCTTTTATCTATTAACTGATATTTGATATAAGACATCTCTTGATGATTAGTGGATCAAAGTAAACCTCGTCTGTCATCTTAATAAAAGTTTTGAACTCTCCTTTTGCGTCCTGTTCATGTCCAATAAATTTCTACACAAGGGAATTTCTAATACGTCTTACTACAATCACAGAGTTGTACATGCATACTAAAATCAATTGTAAAATGATTTCACTGCTACAAAAAATAAAGGCTACTTCATATTTTTCTACTGGGAATACTATTGCTCCTCAGCCTTGGATGGAGGCCAAGATCAGCCATGGAGGAACATAGAGCTGGAGTAAATGGGTAACCTTAGACATTTGTGGTGGCTGGGAACTTCAGCTACAGAAAGGATGCTAAGCTTTCAGTTGGACCATGTCCTCATGTGGGGCTCTGTGATCTTGGGTCCTGCTTACTGGTTTAGTATTCTGCCATTCGGCTCCACAACAGGAGCCTACACAGGATTTCATGTTGGGACATGGTGAAGAAACACCTCAAATTGGTGCTAGAATTAAACTAGTACCTCAGGAGGCAGGGAAAGTAAGCCTGGCCTGATAAGTAGGTACACCTGTCATAAGGGAAGACTCTGCTTTTGAACCATACACCTGATTTCACCAAGTTAATCCAGTGCTTTGGAAGAGTTTTAAGGTTTTTCTAAGAATTATTTTTTCTAAAATAATTCCCAAGATTTTATTTTACACTAAAACCAAAGCAGTATCCTAGATTCTACGAAAAAAGAAAAATCAAAAATCAAAGAAACAAATCTCGATCCCCTTATATCTCATCTTTTAACTCTTCACAATAAGCCTTCAGCTAGCAATCTACTTTCTGTGTCTATGAAGTAATATTATATTGGGTCAAATATTTTCTGGTTTTGATGAAAAGTTAGATTTTGAAGACTATATGAGCAGAATATCTAGAATACTCATTGCCATGAAGAACGAAAAGGAAAAAGTATCACTGCATTTTAAATATACCATTGTGTAAACATTGATATACTATAACTATGTATGTGGCAACCATTCTATCTATATTTTAGACTTCAACAATTTAATTTTTTTTTGGTGGAACCAGGAATTGAACTCAGACCCTTTCACTTGCCAGGGAAGTGCTTATTGTACTGAGCCATCTCCTGGGCCCCAAAGATATATTGATCCATCTATTTCTTGTAAAGTCTTTTGTTTAATAATTTAAATGTTCTTAAGAGAAATGGACTTCATCTTTACCTTCAGATAAGATTTCCTCAGTCTACTTTCTCAAAATGCTCATGGAATAATCAGGAAACATCCTTCCTCCAAGATCACTCAGTGGATGGACTAGGATAGTGATGGCGAAACTTTTAGAGATAATTGCTCAAACTGAAGCCCAAACCTAATTTAACACAAAGTCCCAACAGTGTCCTTGTCATTTCAGTTTAGGTGGAAAAAGGATACATTAACTCATTGGTCTAAAAATAATAAGTGTGCCATAGGTTTGAGACTTGTGGACTAGGAGTTTCTGAGACTCAGCTGTTCTCTATTTGGGTGTGTCTCCACTTAGCGATTTCTTCAAAGTTATGTTTAATTCAGGATGTGAAGTTCATCTCAAGGTACAGAACAGACCAGCTTCAGAACTCTGGTGCAATAAGCTTGGCAAAGTTGTAGAACAGGAGAACAGCACCTTCACAGACTATGCAGCTTCTCTTTGGTGAACTTTCATAGCTTTTTCTTTAAAGAGATGGGAGAATAATGATTAGAGAAAACCAGAGGATACACTTAAGATATTGGCACAAGCAACAATATCCAGAATAAGACTCCAACATTGCAGGAAACAAAATCAAGAATTAACACATGGTATTACAACAGTCTAAAAAGTTTCTGTTCACCAAAGGGCATAGTTGACATGGTGATGACATTGGACAGATCAGGAGAAACTTTTTGACAGCTATTCATCTGAAACATTAATATCTGGAATATACAAAGAACCCCAAACAATTTAACAATGAAAGAACAACTAATCCAATCAAAATTAACCAAACTGTAAGAATATATGATTTTCAAAAGAAGTAAAAAATGGCCAGAAAATATGATGCTTAATATCTTTAGCAATCAAGAAAACACAAGTCAAAATTTCACTGAATCATATATTATATAATTTCATATATACACATTATATATATATATATATATATATATATATATATATATATATATATATATATATATATGTAGTCTTTATATTTTGTGGCTAGGAATGAAAATAGTGTAGTAGTCACTATATTTTAGTCATGGTTTCCATTACTGGACACTATGTTACACTTCCACTTTAAATGGCAAGAGGTTTAATTTAATTCACATATTTAGTCAATCATAGTCTAGCTACAAGCTAGAAACATCATGGCGTAAGCATTCTGCAGAGCTTCTTTGTTTATGGTAGCCAAAAAGCAGTGTAAGGAACTGTGCCAAAGGAGATTTGGCAGGTATATCTGTACTAAGTACACAAAGTAATGCTTTCATCACCTATCAAACACACACTGGTACATAATTTACTAATCATAATCTTCTGAAATTCACATATCAAGGACACAGCCACTGTAGAATCAATATGGAGTGTCTACAAAGACTAAAACTAACAAAATATACAGATATATGTCTTCTGGAAATATACCTAAAGAAAATGAACTCATCACATGAACTGCATACTCATGCTTATTTCAGAACTATTTATAACACCTAACATATAGGATAGGCCGATGTACTTACCAACAGATAAATAAAGAAAATAGGCTGTACATTCACAATGAAATGGTGTGAAATCCATGGAGAATACACTGTTACTACTTTCATGAAAAATGAAGGAACAGGATGACATCATGTTGAGTAAAATAAGACAGACAAAGAAAGATAAGTTTATTTTCTCTCATATGTGGCATCTAAGAAGAAAAAAGAAAGATGGCCAGAAAGTAAAAGAGTGAAGGATAAGAAATGGGAAGTGAGTAGGGTGAAGAGGGAAGGTGAACGTGATCATTGAACATGTATAAAAATGTCACAGTGAAACAATAATTTTTTCAATTAATATATATATTAATAAATAAAAAACAAGCAACAAAGAAAAAAGATCATGGTCTGGCATCAAAGTCATCCATACTTGCCCAGACCCATTCACTAAGTACAGTATCTTAATCTTTTTAAAGATTAGTCTTATCTTTAGGAAAATTGCAATGTTACCATCCAACTCACAAAGATATTATGAAGATTAATGAATTAGTATAAATTAGTTCCCTTATCATATAATAGCTCCATCTCTAGTGTATTTGTAAAGAAATGATTAATATGTATTAGCTTCCCTTTTATTCACAGTATTTTCTAATAAAATTCACAAACTATAGTGGTTCTTTTATCTAGGCATTTGAAGCCTAACAGGGATCTCACTTTTTTTCATGTGTTACTGGAGTCTTGGTTGGAAGTGTTTCTACTACTAACCAACTGTGACACTAGTACAAATGACTTAACTTCGGACTGATTTTTTCTATTATCTCAGCAGGAGATATGTCACAATTTTTTAGAAGCTTAAATGAGGGCCGGGGAGATGGCTCAGTGGAATAAGCGCTTCCCTGCCAAGCGCAAGAGCCTCAGTTCAATCCCCAGTTCTGCAACAACAACAAAAAAAAAAAAAAAAAAAAGAAGAAGAAGAACTTAGAAGCTTAAATGAATCACCTAAGTATCTTGAAAAACTGAATTTTAAATGAATAAATAAAAATAAGACAGTATGTATTGTAGGAAAAATATCTGTGATGGTCCTCAGTGTTCATGTATCACAGCATACATGGCATCTCTAATCTTCTATTCTTGAGTGTGGATGGGACCTATGCATATGTTGTTGGAATATCAACCCCATAATTAAAATGTGTTATACAGCTAAAGGAAAAGCAAAAGGAGTTTGCAACTGCAAATGATGTCTCAGGGCCTTTGAGTTAGGGCGAGGTAAATTCTTCTGACCCTAACCTGGTGAATATTTTGGAAGAGAAGGTATAGAAGTCAGAGTTATAAGAAATTAGTCTTTCTTCTCTCTTAATTTATGTCTCTTCTCTCTCACTCTCTGTCTATCTGCCTCTGTCTGTCTGCCTCTGTCTGCCTCTGTCTGTCTGTCTGTCTGTTTCTCTCTCTCTCTCTCCATCACTGCCACTTCCACAGTTTTCAGTGTGTTGGTTACTTTTCTCTCATTCCTGGAACAAGATAACTAACTCACAAAATTCTGGAAGGGAAGGTTTATTTAGGTCAAAGTTAGTGGAGATTTCTGTCTATACTTGGCAGGCTTCAAGGGAGAGTGGCAAATGACAGAGTGAAGCTGTTCATTGTGATGGAGAACAGCAAAAAGTAGAGGAAGTCGCAACAGCTGTGGAAGCAAGCAAGCCTTTCCACTCCTTAGATTGTATTCACACTATCCATCCAAGGGGAAGGGTTGTACTCATACCCATAATTCTAGCATCGGATGGTGTGTTAATCACAAACTGTAGAAGACAGCCCAATGACTGCATGAGGTTTTGAGGGGTCTGGCATTCTGCTCTTGGTCCCCCAAGGACTAATTCATATCCTTTATCCTAAAGGTATTTTAGTCCATCCCTAAGAGTTGTCAAAGTCCTGGGAATTTCAGCGTTGTCGAGAAGTCCAATTACCAAGTCTCCTCCAAGATCTAAGAAAATTCTCAGCTATTAGCCCCTGTACAAATAAGAAGTTTAAGACTTCCAGTATTCCATGGCACAGAAAAACATTATTTTAAAAGCTACGAATGGGGATACAAAGCACTGGGACCAAAGAAAATCCAAAATCCATAAGGGCCAGCATGAAGCCCTAAAATTCCATGTGGAACATCTGAAGCAACCAGTGGCAAATTGTGAACTCCAGTGGTTCTACCTCTATGGAACTTTAGTGATTGATAGTTCCCATAGCTTCTCACTTAGGTATATTTCACTCACTCCTTGCAACATAGCTTAGATGATCCACATTCTTGGATTTTTCGAGACTTCTGGGATGTCCACTGTACTTTAGGTTGCACACTCTCAGCTTCACACACTGCCCTTGAAGGGACACACTGCTTGTTCTTCCAGACTGTTTGAAATTGAGGTCAAAGCCTTCTTAACCTCCAAACTCTTGTATTCTGTGAGTGCCTAAAAACCAATGACGAGGCCTGCTGTCAGTTGCAGCAGTAGCCAGGTATGATTCTCTCTTGTTTATAGGGGTCAAGTGGCTGTGTCACTGAGGCCTCTGAAGGCCTTTTTATTTTGTTTGGTTAGAGAGAGGTGTTCCATTGCTGTTAGTGAAGACGTATTTGGAGAAGTCTCTAAAGGACCTTTTCATACTTGATGACAGTGCAAATATTTTATGTGATTGAATTAAGCAAAATTGAGTCCATAATAGTAATGAGTTATCAACACAACTATAATTTTTCTTAAGTTGTTGACTTGAGTCTTTCACAGTTTAGCATACTAATATAGCTTTACTTTTTATAGCACGTGGTTGCATATCTCTGCTGGATCGCTAAAACCAAGTTAAAGAAAGATTTATATAACTGAAAATGTAACCTTTGCTATCTAAAAGTGTCAGTCAAACCCCATCAGGATTTACCATGGAAATGTGTACCTTGTAGATCATTTGTCAGTGTCAACGAACTGGTCACAAAGACTACTTTATCAATTGGGTCTCTGTGAAAGCCTGACAGAAATTTTTCTCTGCAGGTGACTCCATTTAGGTGCAGTATGCATCATCGATCACTGTCCTCTGTGGCCCAATAATCTCCTTGATCAGAAAATTTGGGACACCACAGAGTTACAGAATGTAACATCAGAGGTGCTCTTATGTCCTGAGTCCTCACTGACCATGAAGGGCTAGGTCCAAAATATTTGCTATCTTTAGCCCAAGCTTCTGTCTAATTTTCAGTATGCAAACTTTAGATATTAAACATTCAGAAGAGATTATTGATATTTTTATTCTATAAAAGAAGGAGTTAAGCTTAAGTCACTATCTGTCTGAATATCACATACTTTAGACACAAAATGAAACTGCTATTTTCCAACAACCATGGATATACTAAAATTTAAATAAAAAAATAAAAATAAAATTTAAATCACAACGAAGTGTTAAAAATTATAGGTTTCAGAAAATAAAATAAAAAATATATGTTTCAGATAGAAATTTAGAAATCAATACATATATAACATTGTAGCAGTTCAATCCTGCTACATTGTGTGTCTTGTACCTCATTTAGCTTTAACAATATTTTACATATATTTACTTCAAAGAGAGTACAGAAATAGTTGATATGAGATTAGGAGCTGTAAACATTTAGAATACCAAAATGACAGGTATTTTAATAATGGATTTACTATTACACATTGCTGTCCAAAATATAGTTACTTAGTTCAGAGATACCAGTATGTGGGGCTAGTCAGGGTGAGAATACTACCCATTAGCTGCTATTTTCAAGAACTCATGGAGAAGCCAGAAAGACTGGCCTCAGACAACGGGGGCTGACTCCACCATCTTCCTCAATCCCGTCCAAGCCTGTCCAGCCAGAGAGACCGGCCTGAGACAGCGGGGCTGGGGGACAACTCAGGCGGCCTCCTGGATCCCACCCCAAGCCCTGCCAGTGAGTGGGAATTAGCAGGACTCACCAGGCTTCCCAGATCAGTGAGTGTGTGGTGAGTCTGAGGGACAGCCTTTGGCTTCTTCCTTCTACCCAGAACCCTGCCCTCCAAGCCAGAGACTGGCCTGAAATCTCAGGGCCCACTCAACAGAAATTCCCCAGATCTCCTGTCCTGAAGCACGCTGAGTGAGTGGGAATTTTCCCAACTCCCTGGGCATCAAAGTTCAATGAATGGAGAGCTCCAGGCCAGCTGCACCAGAGATAAATTTCCCAGTGATCCCCTGTCCCACCCCGAGGCCCAAGACCCAGCACAGCTTGGCTGGTGAGAGCTCCTGGCCCACTGCACCAGAGAAACATTTCTCAGCAATCGCAGGTCCCACCCCATGGCCCCAGACACAGTGCAGTTCAGCCTAGTGTGAGAACTCCAGGCCCGCCACACCAGAGGAACATTTCCCAGTGATCACTGGTTCCACCTCATGGCCTGAGACTGAGCACAGGTCTGCCTGTGAGTGAGGGTTCCAGGCCCTCCATGCCAGAAGGACATTTCCCAGCCTTTTGGGGTTCAAGCCTGTGGCCCCAGATGCAGCACAGGTTGGCTGATCCAGCACAGCCTATCTGGTGAATAAGAACATCCACTATCCTTTTGGGAGCCCAACAGACCCAGCAAAGTCCAGGCCTGCCCACCTAGAGAGCAACCTGCATGAGACAAGAGGGCCAACCCCAGCAACTTTCCAGATCCCGCCTCAAAGCCAGCCAAGAGTGGGAATTTTCATTTCTTGGTCTGCATCCTGGTTTGGTTCATTCTGGCCTAACAGGGAACAAATAGTGGGGAACAAGAGGTGGTGCATCAAAAAGGAACTGAACACAACATCTAGATCAAGAACAGGCATAACTGGATAATCTCAAACTTAATAGACTGGCATCCGAATCTCATTACACGTTAAGGATATCGCTGCAACAAAGCTCTACACCAAAGGTAAGAGGTCAGTGCTACAAAAAATGACAAGGACAAGGAGAAAAACACAATCTCAGGCCTCAAGTCCACCACTGAGTGCAGAGGAAACTAGCTCAGCTGAAATGAATGAATTAACAGAAATGGAAGGAAAGGAACAAGAAAAGAAAGGTATAGAGGAACTCAGACAAGAATTAAATCCTCAAATAAAAAAGAAATATCTGAATACATAGTATCTGAAATAAAGAATCACATCCAGAAATATTGGGGGAAAAAACCATTGCTTACACAGCACAAGTGCAGAGAGCACTATTCCAGCTGAAACGTATGAATTAACAGCATCTGAAGCAAAGAAACAACAGCAGAAAGGTCATGAGGAGCTCAAAGCACAAACAATTTGTGAAATCAAAAAGGAATTCTTTGAAAAAAAAAAAGAGTTCTTTGAAAGCATAATATCTGAAATACAGAAAGAAGTCCAGAAATACACAGAGGAAACCCAAACTGGAAAACATTTGCAGAAAAAGAACTAATAACTAGCTCTAAAGAAAACATGGATAAAAAAAATAGAGGAGGTCATAAATATGATGGATTCCTTGAATGAGCAATACAGAAAAGAAATAGAACACATGAAGCAGAGTCAAAGAGATATTGAAGAATTAAAAATATCAATGAAGCATCAACAAAACCGGGTGAGTCAAAGTGAAGACAGAGCTTCAGAACTTGAAGATGCCAGAGCAGCTAGTGAAAAGGTGAGAAAGGATCTCTTAAAAACAAAGAGAATGCATGGAAAAAAATAATCCATCAATGGCAAGATGACACCAAGATGAACAAAGTGAGAATAATTAATATCAGTGAGAATGAAGGAGTCCATACAAAGGGCATAAAAAGAATTTGGAGAGAAGAAATCTCACAAAACTTCACAAACATGAGAAAACAATACGACATGCAGGTCACCGAAGCATACAGAACACCAAATAACTTCAACCCAAGTAAAAACACACTGAGGCATATAATAGTCAAGATCCTAGGAATCCAACACAAAAATAATATACTAAAAGCAAATAGAGAGAAGAATCAGATCACATGCAAAGGAAAAGCCATCAGAATTTGAGGCAACTTTTCAACACAAACCATGAAGGCAAAGAGAGCATGGAGCAGAGTTATTCAAGCCCTGGATGAAAACAAATTCCAGCCCAGATAATTCTACCCCGCAAAACTTACTTTCAAGTTTGATGGAGAACAGAAATAACTTCCATGACAAAGAACAACTAAAGAATTACATAATGACAAAGCCATACCTACATAGGATGCTGAAAGATGTTCTACAGAGAGACCAAAATGACCAGAACTCCATGAATGAGAACGGAAGGAACTCACTAAGCAGGACAGACAATTAAACACAGCATACAAAAGTGTAAAAAAGAGCAGGAAAACATCATTACAAACATAAGTCAACACATTTCAACTATAACCATCAATGTAAATGGACTCAATTCACAAATTAAGAGAAATAGACTGGCACAGTAGATTAGGAAACGAAATCCAACAATATGCTCTTTATAAGAAACACACTTAACTCAAAAGGACATTCATAGGCTCAAAGTCAAAGGATGAAAAACAATACTACATGCGCCAGCACCTCAGAAAAAAGCAGGAGTAGCAATTCTGTTCTTAGACAGTCTCAACTTCAAACCAAGAATAAGCAAATGACACAAAGAATGCAACTAAATATTTGTCAGGGGAAAAATTCAAGAGCAAGAAGTAACACTCATAAATATTTATGCACCAAAGACAGGAGCGCTCAACCATGTAAGACAAATCTTAAACGACATGACAAACTTATTGTCTAAGAACACAATCTTAACAGGAGACCTTAACACATCCTTATCTCAAAAAGATAGGTCAACCAGACAAAAAACTAGCAAAGAAGTAGCAGAAGCCGGGCGTGGTGGCACATGCTTGTAATCCCAGCACTTGGGAGGCTGAGGCAGGAGGATTGTTGTGAGTTCGAGACCAGCCTGAGCTACAAAGTGAGCTTAAAGCCAGCCTGAACTGCATAGCGAGACCCTGTCTCAAAAAAAAAAAAAAAAAAAAAAAAAAAAAAAAAAAAAAAAAAAAAAA
>PVKA01042038.1:0-17677 GCA_004027165.1 Ctenomys sociabilis
GAAACTGTCTGATTGACATTTGTAATTCAATAAAATAAAATAAAATAAAATAAAATAAATAAATAAAAACTTTATTATGAGGAGAAAAAAAAAATAGAAAAACTGGCTTTCTCCATGCCAAAAACTAAAGTAGACATGGATTAAAGATCTAAACATTAAACCAGAAACACTAAATCTCCTGGAAGAGAATGTAGGTGGAAATCTTGAAGACATAGGGGTACACAGGCAGCTCACGAACAAGAAATCAAACTGCATGGGAAATACTTCAAAAAGTCACCTACTGGGACCTCCTCTTATTTATTGTGAAGTTTCTGTATGTCAAAAGAAATCACCGAGTGAAAAGATAACCCATAAGTTTAAAAGAAATCTTAACCAATAATTACTCAAACAAGGGACTTCTATCTATAATCTATAATGAACTAATAACCATTAGGGTCCCAAAATGTAAAGACCCAATATAAAAATGGGCATCTGAGATGAATATACACTTCTCAGAAGAAGAAATAGAAGAGACAAATAAATACATGAAAAATGCTCCACATTACTGGCCAACAGATAAATGCAAATTAAAACAACAATGAGATACCATCTCACCCCATAAAGAATGGCTGTCATAAAGAAATCAACTAATAATAAATACTGGAGAAGCTGTAGGGGAAAAAGAATCCTTCTCCAATGCTGGTGGGATTATAGACTGGCACAACCACTATCAAAATCAGTGTGGAGATTCCTGAAAATCTAGGACTAGAAATGCTGTTCAATCCAGCTATCCCTCTTCTGGAAATTTCCCAAGAAGATCTCAACACATTGTACCATAATGACATATGTGCACCTATGTTTATAGCTGCACAATTTGTCATAGCCAAATCTGGTAAGCAACCAAAATTCCCATCACCTGAGGAATACATGAAAAAGATGTGATATTTTTATGCAATGGAGTATTATTCAGGTATAAAGAAGAACAAACTCAAAGTTTTCATAAGTATGTGGATGCAATAGAGTGAAATAAATATACTGTACTCATAAGTGAAATAAATAGACCCACATGTGTAAATAGTGTATTGGCTCCCTAGTGTAAGAAGAAATTTAGTTCTTCCCAAAAGAAGAAATAAAACCTGATATTTGTAACAGATACAGTAAAATGTAAACAAACAGGGATTAAACAATGAAGAGGAGGGAAAGGAGAAAAAGATAAGAAAAAACGGTAGAGGAAAAACCTGTGAGCATATATACAGGGTGGCTGAGGTGACTGCACTAAATGTCGCCATCAGTGTTTTCAAACAATAGTTATTGTTCAGAATTTTCACCATGACTAACTGCTTGCTGATATCTGCAATCTAAGCAAGTACATTGAGGACAGCAATGTGTAACAGAAAACCTGACTTCTCGGTCTTCTAAGTGTGCGCCTTTTCTAGTGTCATATCAATTATTATTACACTCTCCTTAAAACACGCTTTTTTACAAAGTTAAAGAGACCAGAACTAAAATTTAAGATTTCTTGAAAGCAAGTGGTACTATCCAACCATATGTCCAAGAAAATAAAGAAGGCTTTTATCTCAATCTGATATAAGCCAATGTCATGAATCATACTAAATGGAAAGAAGCTGAAAACTTTCCCCCTAAAACTATATCTGTTAATCTGAGCAATGTATTTGACAATAAAATAGATAATCTATCAATCCTTATTTATCAGCTATTCTTTGTTTCAAAGCTATAACACGTACTGCCGTATGCTGCCCTGTTTCTTTCTTTGTTTCTGATTTTTGTTCTTGCTTTGCTTTTACTTTTCAAAATAAAATTAAAGAACATAAACATAATAAAAAATAATTCAAATGCAAAAACAAGAAATTAAAGAAGTGAAATTACAATGGATTCTACTGAAATTTCAGATCAGTAACTATTTTGAGGAATTCTACTCTCCTAAGATAGAAAGTTAAAAAAAAAAAAAGAAAGAAAAAATCCCTAGGTACATATGCACCACCAAACCTCAGCCAATATTTTATCAGAGACCTGAATAATCTAATTTAATTAATTAAATTACAAAAGTGATAAACTAGAACCTAGAGAAAGCTCAGATCCTAATGGATTCACTGCTTACTTCTATTAGAACTTTAGAAGAAGCCTACACCAATTTTCTTCAAACTCTTTAATGCAATTTACAGGGAATTAGTAGTTACGAAATTATTCCAGAACCAAAAATTTTCCTGATTCCTGACTGCAAACCCAGAAAATAACCTAACCAAAAAACTATAGGCTAATCTCTAATAAATAAAGGCACAAAAACTCTCAATAAGAAAATGGCAAATAGAATGCAGCAAATCATGAAAAAGATCAAACATCATGTCCAAGAAGGAGGCAGGAATTGTTCAACATTTGAAAATCAATATATGTAATATACCACAAAAACTGAACTAAAGAAAAAAAATCACACAATCATCTCAATAGACACAGAAAATTACTAGAAAAATCCAATATCCAGTCATGACAAATAAAAAGAAAAAAAAAAACCTCTGAAGAAAATAAAGAAGGCTTTTAGCTCAGTCTGATATAAGCTGATATCCAGACTCATACTAAATGGGAAGAAGCTGAAAACTTTCCCTCTAAAGACAGGAACAAGAGAAGGTGTCTGCTGTCTGAAATCCTATGCTGAACTGTTTCAGTCCTATTTGATATTTTTTCTCATTAAAATGAATAAAAAATTATAAAAAACTAACTAGGCTACATGTTTAGAAATTTTTTAATGATATTTATTTAAATAGAATTTTAAAATAGTAGAAAACCATTAGAAATGATACAGAATTTCATTAAACAAAGTGATAGGAATTCAACAATGGTCCTTATATTGAATAATGTCTTCAAATTAGTTGTTTCCATTACCAGATATATAAGCATGCAAAATTGGCTTTAAAAGTTATAAGAAATTAAAAAGGAGAAGAAAAAAATTAAGCATTAACAGCTCCATGGAAGAAGTTATTCCCCCTTAAAAATGTTAAGTGTTTTTGCATAACATTCCGAAGACAGGCGCTGAAGAAGCTCTCTAGCCCTCAGAACAGGTAACTTTGAAGCAAATGCCTGTGTCTACTGCTAACCTGCCTCCTTTCCTACTAGAATTTAGAGCTACTATGATACAACACCTCTCAAAGGCAGGTCTGAAAGGTAGGGTGGAAAACGCTGTGCTACTTGAATAATTATGTACTTAGAGAAAAATAAAACTGGTTGCCTGACCAAATAGCTCAGCAGATTAAACCACCTGCAAGCAGATACAGAGTCCAGGGGCTCGACCCCCAGGCCTGCCAAAGACTAGGGGTAGTGACACTCACCTGTAATCCCAGCTCTTGGGACATTATAAACAGGTGGAACACTACAATTCTAATCTAGCAGTGAAACCCTGACACCCTGTAGACCCTTCCCTAAAATGCAAAAAGAAAACAGAAAAGAAACTGGAACAGAAAATCGTTCACAGCTTATCCAGGTAAATGCCACTGGAGGCCAATATAAGAGTAGTGATTCAGAAATGGGGACATAGAGTGGCCTGCCCTGACGATGTCAGCCTTCTTCACCAGCCCCTTCCTGACCTTATTCAATGGGCATTTGTGTGACATGACTAAGGCATTATTAGTCTGGAATTAGGAAGCCAACATGGGTGCAGCCCTGTGATCTCACTTACCACCCTTCACTGCTAAATGTCAAAGCTGCCAGCATAGAGGTCAGGACTATGCAGAGCCCCACAGATGCCAGCGTTTGGCAGGCCTCGCTTACTTCCTGTTCCGGGCTGATTGCATCCATCATGGCAGCGTGCACTGCTTCACAGGTTTTCCCGCCACAGACTGTTATCTCTGCCTGCAGCACTTCTGCCACAACCTGTACTTCTGCACTTTGCAAAGCAGAGAACTTACTTTTTATCTACGCTCATCCGTGACAAGTTGAGCACTGCTCCTAGGAGTTTTTGTTTCTTGGCATCTCTCGTTTGCCTTGCTGAGGGTCCAAATGCATCCTGAATACAAAGTTCTCTAGATGGGAGTGGTAATGGATGACAGTAGGACTCCACTGGTGCTGGTCCTGCAAGATACGAAAGATGCTGTGTCTTCTGGACATACATCGCAGTCCTCAAACACGTTATTATTCTGTTAATGTGGGTTAGAATTCTTAAAAGAGGAATTAAAATTACAATCATTGCTGGTGTTGTAAAAACATGTAATTAAACACTAAAACTAGAATTTCTAGAAGCTCTTCAGGGTCTCGGTAACCAAATACCAAGAAGTAAAGCTGAAGCAGGAGACTTGCGTTAACACATTCATTCGTCCCTGGGGCTGCAACAGTGCTCATTTGCTATAAGTTAACTCCTCTCAGATACCATTCTTTTGAGGTCTGCTTAGGCACTGCCTGTATTTTTCTCCCAAGCTCTATTCTAGTTTTGGCAAAGCTCTGAGGAGCTTATGCTTCATTATTTCTGATTTCTTGAAAGCTGTGCCAAATCAGAAGGCAAAGTCATGAGTGAAAGAATGATGAAATGGATAGCTATGCCCATAATATCTCTCTCACTGCCTTTGTAAAGGGAGTTTCCACCCCCTACCTAATTTTGAAAGGAACAGATACTCCCGAGTACAATAACAGTTTTAGTGTCTTTAATTGTCAGCTATACGTAAAAAAATGGAAAAATTGAAAAAAATGCTCTAGGCCTCCATCTAGCTCTCATTGTTATGTTGAATCCCCAGCACCTGATCCAACCTTAGTAACACCCTGAATAATACGCTATTGTGGGTAAGCAAAATAGCTCAGTGACATAGCCCCTGCCTGACAAGCACAAGGTCACGGGTTCAATTCCTGGTACAAAAAAAAAAAAAATTGCATACATATACAGTAACTTCTATTTTATTTTAATAAGAAAGGATACTACAGAATTACTATTTTGCTTTGTTTGTATTTTGTTGTTTCAGTTTTTGTCTTTCTTTTCTTTTTCTTTGTGAAAGGAATTATACATCTTAATATCACCTTCACTTATAAATTGGAACCACTGGACTGGGAGTATTGCTCAGTGAGAGTGGGTTTGCCTACAATACCTGAAGCCCTGAGTTCTAGCCCTCCTCTGAAGACTTAAGAAAAAAACTATGAATAAATTTGAATACAATATTTAGGCATAGAATATGCTTTAGGAACATATTTAATCCTCAAAATCCTTTCCAGATGTTATATTTCATAATTTTATAAATAAAGTAATAGTATAAAAATTTTAATAAACAAGTCAAAAATGCAGTCATAGTATTTGTATTGTGAGACACTGAATTTTATTTTAAAACATTCATTAAGTATTGATAAAATATTGTAGCATTAGAGCCTCAAAATATTCCACTTACATTTTAACTTTTTTGAAAAGTATTCTTAGAAAAGTGTAATAAAATATTTCTATTTTAAAGATAGACCCAGTTACTATTAATAAAGGAGAAATGACAAAGACAGAAAACACTAAATTTTTCTTCTTAGAAAAAAATGTATACACTTATTCACAGTGGAAACTGAGACAGAAGAATGAGCACCTCATTGTCTCTTTGGTTCTTAACTTAATATTGCAGCATTCAGCATTTATTCTTCAGCTAATAATTCAAGAAACTGAATACACTTCATTCTTGCTGACAAATCCTCTCAATAGAAAGGCTGCTCTCAAATGAAAGCTTCCCAGTGAAGTAGCATAGAGTCAGCATTGGAAAATATAATGTCTGGTTCTCTTTCTACCAATTAATAATCTTAGTCTTCCTGGGCCTCTTTTTATTATTCTTGCAACAGGGATAGTAATACCACTTACTACATGGCATTCTTGTGACAGTCCAGAGACATAGTATATGTGAAGGCACCTGAAAGCTGAAATGAGAATCAGCTGTTAAAATTGAGCAGAAGCCTATGAGTCAGGACTCACCTATGGACTCTCCTATTTAGGCCTGTAGGCTACACGATCAATCACAGTAAAATGAAGATGAAGAAAATGACTTTGTTTGGCTGGTAATGTTCTCCCCACTCTGAGTCTGAATTTATAGCAAGAAATAGAATGACAAAAAAGTAATTTTTCAGGATTCAGATGAAAAACCTAACAGAATGACTGCATATTACAGTTTCCCCAGTGGTCTGATATAACTATGGATAGCATCTTCTTTTGTTGTTATAAATGCCCTTTATAGCCTATAAATTACATAGCAACCATGGTGTACTAATAAGTAGCAATAACAAGGTCAACACAGATTAGTAAGAAACCACCCAATGTACTGGGTAGGTTAAGTGTTATTCACCCTCACTCCTTAAATTACTTCTAGAGAGGTGACAAAAACATCATAACAAACTAATTACTGGAGTTGTATATATAAAAAAGATTAACTAATGTGACTTAGGCTTCTAATGGTCTACCAAAGTCACTTAAATTTTTTTTTTTTTTTTGCTTAAAAATTGGCATTGGGTTAGGACATGGGCACTAGGCAAAGAATATGCTTTCTTGTATCTCTACTGTCAAGTGTTGTCATTTTGCTGAGTTATTAATAAAATGTTAAATAACATAATATATGTCACTATCATATGATCCAACAACTTTACTACTGCAATATATCTAAAACACAAAATTATTACACCAAAGAGATATGCACACTGCCATGTTATTGTAATATTATCCACAATAGGAAAATATGGAATCAACCCATATGCCCTTCAGAGAATGAATGGATAAAGAAAATGTGTTACTTATACACATTAGAATATTATTGGACATAAAAATTAAATCTTGTCAAACTGTAGTAACCAGTTATGTGACTCAAGCCTTTAAGCTAACTCCCAAGACCAAGTATATACAAAGCTTGAAGATTCAAGAGAATGACCTGGGGGAAATCTTTGGAAAAACATTGAAACACTGTGAGTCTTACATCTTAGAAAGAGGGTGAGCCAAAGGCTGCCTCCTTCTTCCCCTAAAGTATGTTAGGAAAGACGAAGTGCTTGTCTTGCATTCTCTGTAGTTTAACAGCCCAGATGACTGACACCAGAGCAATGCCAACTAGAGAGGAGCTAGCTATCTCCTTTCTTTGCCAAGAGGAAACTAAAATTTTCAGAGAAAAGAAACAAAACCCTTTTATTCCTCAAAAACCACCAAATGTGAGCCACAAAGTACAGAAACCTGACTTCAAGATAAGTTTCACCCTAACAAAATTGTCAGTGTAAAAGAGCAAATCGTCTCCAACTGTGGGAAACTTCCTGGAGGGTACATGAGAAACTCAGGAACTGAGAGAGCATGGAATGCTAGAGGAACAGTGTGCACAGGAGATTTATCATCAAAGGGACCCTCAGAGGAGCTTCCAAAGAATCCATAAAAGATTAACTTTATGGATTATTTATACCTACAGAAAATGGTAGCAATTTAAAACTCACATCAGTCAAATAACTTTTCCCCTTGTTTTTCCTTGTCTTCATCCATTTCATTACTAGGTTAGAAACAGCAGCTTGTTAAGTGGAAGAGTATCCTACCAAGAAAAACATACCAACCTGTGTTATTCTCAATAAAAGGAAATCTATAGGCCTTCCTTTTCACATAGACTGGACAGTCTATTTTTATTTATTTATTTATTTATTTATTTATTTATTTATTTACTTACTTACTTAATTTATTTATTATGTATACAGTACAGATCTACAGGGTCTCACTACACAGACTGGACTCATAGTGATGCTCCTGTCTCAGCCTCCCTGGTGTTGGGATTATAGGCAAGCATTATTGCACCTGGTTTTGAGGTGGCAGGGAGCACCTGGAGTCCAGGGGCCTGCACAACATGCAGTACCAGGAATCACTGTTGGATCCTTGTGATTGCCAGGCAGGTGTTTAGGCCACTGAGCTATCTCCCCAGGCCACTATCAGGCTTTCTATTGCCTTAGGGAATCCAGAAACCTCCTAGAGCTTTATTATTGGTTAGATTATGTATTAAAATATATTTTATGTTGAAATTCTAACTTATAGGACATAGTAACGATGCCTTGTTTAGAACATGTCTGCACAAACAAAACTAATTTGAGGAGAGGACCTTAAAGTGGGTTCCAACCAAACTAGAGGACGTCATATGTTTATATGAAGGGGAACCACTATGTAAAGACACACGCAGGACCATTAGTGGGAACAGACTGCCTTTTATGGGGAGAAGCAAACATGGCTGGACAAAATCAGGTGTGGGGAAGTTGGATGAAAGCAGATGGTGACCCGGAACAATAGATCAGAGAATGTTTTACGCTGAGAACAGACTCTTCTCCGAAGGGACTAATAAAGAAAGACAGGCTCAACCTGTGGGTGGGTTAATGTTCAAGGGCTGTGGAAGAGAAAAAACTTCACCAAAGTTTTGGTTAAGATTCAGTTCGATTAATAATTGGTGATGCAGAGAAGGGAAATTAGGATGGTCTGTGTTGCTTATTGAAAGGTAACTGAGGAGCAACTTTGAAACTTACCTCACTGCATGGGAAAGGAGGATGGATCTTTGTAATAAGCCAATTTCCAGAACACAAGACCGGGGGCATTTATGTCATCATTATTTCCCAGGAGCACAGTGCTCACATAAAATTCCACACTGTATTGTGGCTGTGCCTTATTTTACTGCACTCCAGTTTTTTGTATTTCACAGATACGACTCATTTTTTCCAAGCAACCAGAGTACTGGGAGGACTCCACATTGAACAAGTCTATCAGTGCCATTGTACCAAGAACCGGTGTTCATTTTGTGCCTCTCTCACATTTTGGTAATCCTCACATTATTTTAAACTTTTTCATTTTCATGAAAGGTGTTAGGGTGACTCATGATCAGAGATATTTGATATTTTTGAGGTTAGTGTTGCAGTTATTTTGAGCAATATTGTGAACTACACTGTAAGAAAGCAATTTAATCAATAAAAGTTTGTGTGTTCTATTTCCCTTTCTGGCCTGTTCTCCATATTTCTGCCTCTTTCTGGAAGAACCAGGGATTGAACTCATACCCTGGCACTTGCCAGGCAAGTGCTTATTCCACTGAGCCATCTCCCTAGTTCTCTGCCTCTTTCTTGGCCCCCTTTTCCCTGAGACAAAATGATACTAAAATTGAACTAAATAATAGCCTCACAATCAGGTCTGGGGATTTAGCTCTGTGGTAGAATGCTTATTTAGACAGTGAGAGACCCTGAGTTTAGCCTCAGCACCAAAAACTTAAAACTAAACAATAGCCTTGAAATGGGCTGTAACTGTCCATGTGAAAAGCAAAATAGTGTGTATTTCACTTTAAATCAAAAGCTAGAAGTGATCAAGCAAAGTGAGAAAAGAATGTTGAAAGTTAAAATAGGCTGAAAGTCAGCTCTCATGGTCCATCTAGACAAGTTAGGCACGCCAAGGAAAAGTCCTTAAAAGAAGCTAAAATCACTACTAGACTGAAAAATATTAATGCTAAAAAGCAACATGGCTTTGTTGCTGCTACAGAGAAATAGTAGTCTGGTAGGAGATCAAATCAGTCACAGCATTCCCTTTAACTCAAATCTGATCCAGAGAAAGGTTCCAATTCCTTCCATTCCATGAAGCCTGAGGGGGGTGAGGACGCAGCAGAAGAAATGCTTGAAACTCAGCAGAGATTGGTTCCCAGGGTTTAAGGAAAGAAATGCTCTATAACATACAAGTTCAAGGTGCAGGAACAAATGCAGATACAGAAGCTCTAGGAAATCATACAACCTAGCTAAGATAACTCATTGAGGTGGCTATGTTAAACCACAGATTTTCAGTGTAAGTTTAAAAATTTTATATTTTGAGGGGAGAAAGTATCATCCAGAACTTTATGACCAATGAGGATAAGTCAATGCCTGCTTTCAAAGCTTGAAAGGTCAGGCTCATTTTCTTCTCAGGATGTAGTGCTGCTGGTGCCAACATCTATTTGCCATTATAGAAATCTTAAGGACCGCAGGAATCATACTCTGTATACTCTGCCTGTGACCCATAAATGGAAAAGGAAAGCCTGGACAACACTGCATCTGTTTACGACATGATTATTGAATCTTTCAAGCCATCTACTGAGGTATGCACATGGAAAAAGAGTCCTTTGAAAACAGTACCTGGTTACCAGCTACCTGTTCTCTGACAGAAGTGCATAACAAATTGTTGTTGCTGATCTTGGTGGTGGTGGTGGTGCCAGACCCTGCGCTTGCCAAGCAGGTACTTATACAGCTGAATAAGCTATCTCCCTGACCCCAATAAGGTTGGTTTTAATGCATTCTCAACACTACACCCATTTTGTAACCACAGATCAGGTAGTAATTTCAGTTTGAAAGTCCTATTATTTAAAAATGACATGTTATAAGGACTTAACTACCTGGCATAGTGATTTCTCTGATGGCTCTGGGCAAAGAAAACCATAAAGCTTCTGCAAAGGATTTACCATTCTAGCTGCCATTAAGAACACTCCAGATAGCTAGCTATATAGCTCAACTGTATAGTTTTCCTTACTCAAGAAGGACTCTCAGTTTGATACCCCAGCATTAGCAAAATGAAATTAAAAAAAAAAAATCACAGTTTGTGGGAAGAAGTCAACATTAGGAATTTGAAAAATTTTTATGTCTATGGGAAAATCCTAGCACCAATTCCCCACCCATACAGAGGAATGATTCCATATAAATAGTATAGATATTTCACATACAACACAATCTACAGGCAAAGTAACTAATTTAAATGTTGACCTAAATTACAATGAAACATTAGAGTCATACTGCAGGACAGTAGCAAATCTATTCTTTGATTCAACCTTGAACTTCTGCTTTCTAAGGAATAGGTGTTCAATCATGAGTTTTAGCCTTTTTACTTCCTCCAGCCCATATATGCTAGACATTTTGGCTAAATTTAATACTAATTAGAAGTAGAAAACATTGGTTTTGATTAATTACATACTAAGACAGCTCTGTGGAACTGAATCCAATGTGATTCATAAGCTGTAAATTGATCTACAATGCTATGATAACTATGAACATTTCCACATAACCTTACACAGACAGCCTGACTCACTGAAGCTGCTGCCCCATTGCATTAGCTCTTACGTTTACACCTCATTTCCAACTAAAATAATTCTTCCTTTTTTTTAATATGAGGTCTCACTATGCAGTTCAGACTCACAGTGATCCTCCTGTTTCAGTCACTCCAGCGCTGGGAATACAGGCACATGCCACCACGCCCAGTACCGAGGCCAGCATGACATCTGGTCCTGGAGATCGAACTTGGGACCTTGAACCTGCTAGGCAGATACTTATGCCGTTGAACTATCTCCCAAGCCCCATTGAAATGTTCCTTACTGGTCACTCAGACCTATGTCCTTGAAGTAAATTTATGTATATCTTTTGAGAATAGCAATCTAAATTAATACAAAGATAAAATGAAATATTTGTTTGTCTGGTATATTACCTATTCCAAAGTGTCACTGCTTTAAACAGTGCTTGTAGAGTTACTCCTTAAAGCCAAAGTGTTAGCAAAGAAATTTAAAGACATAGGGCCTTTTCTGGCCAAATCACTACACATATTTGTGCATATGCACAGCCACATGCTTGTACACTCATTATTTTAGGATCATAAACCCTAAATTATCTTCAGAAGATAATGGGGTTCTCAGCCCCACCTCTATCCATCACAGAGCCAGCGCTCCCCTGTCCATGCACAGTCACTGAGCGTTGGCTTGGAGGGCCTCACAGCTCCCGCCCTGCATTGACCTGCCCTCAACTGTCAGGAGCTAAGGAAAGCTCACTGTCCAGGTACACACACGGATCCACACAATGAACACCGCACAGCCAGCCCCTTGCTCAACGTGGGCGAAATGCCAGCTATGAAGGGAGCTGGCCAAGTCTCAGTTCTGAACTTAAACACCAGTGTCCTCAGACCCCTCCCCTCTCTTCTACTTACAACCTTGAAGGGTTTTCCTGAGCACCTGTCCCTCACTGAAACACACGAACCTGAATCTCTCTTCATATAGACTCTGCTTCAACGAAACCAAAAGACAATAGCATTCTAGTTTCCATTGTCCAGAATGGTATGACATTTATTAATTTATAAACTGACACATTGATAAAAACATCCCATGAAAATAAAAGTAATATAGAAGAAGGGGTAAGAGATCTATGTTTGTTTCTCTTTTGGGTCTTTTTGGATATTTTTCCTTTCAATAACTTTATCCACTCCTGAGTCATATGCTTTAGACCTAAAATAGCATCGCTTTGCCAGCCCCTGCTTAATACTCTTCATAAACATCCTGTCCTCTTTCACAAATCATAGCCCTCTAAAATCTTGTTCAGATTATCAAATAGAATTTTTATTATCTGCACCTGTAGACATATGTTTTTGCTAGAAGATTTATCTAAATTAGTTTGTGAAATTCATATTTTATGTATTTATGTAGGCTCCAGAGGTCCATTATATAACAAACACTAAGATATTTTCTGAAATAAAATATTTGCTCAGAAAACAGTGAAGACACAGCAACTGTGTATATTTACAATCTGTTCAGGGGAAAATGTAGGCATTTCTATTTAGACTAGAAATGCATGTGCAAGCTTCAATATTTTCAGAAATATTTTCCTGTTTTCAGCTTCTCTGTTAATGAGCAAATAAACCATCCTGTCACCTAAAATATAAAGGTAAGAGATCTTAAAACAAGAAATGCCACACGAGCACTTTTTCTTTGCAGAGAAGAAAGGAGGCTTGTAATGAGACATCAGTAGCGGTGAGAGAAGACCTCACAGGCAGTTTCCTGACAGAAAGACTGAGATTTAATCACCCCAAGCTGCTTCTGCAGCCACTGCTGAGGCGCGTTAACTTCACTGTCAGGAGGCAGGGTGCCTGTCAAGACCGCAGTGCAGCGCATGTGATCGCCGCCAATGTGCTGCCTACAGACAACAGATGAGCCTCACACATCATTTATTTTACTCCTGCACATTTTGATCTTGTGTTGTGTTATCTATAGAAAACACTGAGCTTGTATATCACTACAAAAGGACATTGGGGGAGAAAAGATTGTTATTAAACCCATGAAAAGGGGGAGGGGGAAAGAGCCTCTTTGGAGTTTAAGATACTCAACGAAATCCTGCTGCTGAGAAAAGCAGAGATTCATTTTAATCATAACTTCAAAAGCTATTACATTTTAGAGGTACACAGTCAAATTTCTGACTTGGAAGGAAGGATGGGATAATGAGCCTTATATATTCTGTATACTGCAGGAGCTGTGGCATACTAAGGCATGTCCCTTAAGTCAGCTAAGCCACTCATTGTGTTTCAGTGACCTTTTACAAGGGCCTTCACCATTTTGTCAGCCTGTGGAAAGGGGCAGAACAGATACCTTCTAGGTTGAGAAAGGAAAATATTAGGTTTATAAAGACCCTAAAAGGAATAACTTCTATTTATTCAGATAGAGTTAACTCTCAGATTCTCAGGATGCATCACTTTCTTATTTATTATTAACTCCATAGTTGTGCAATAAATATTTTGCATGAAACACTATATAAAATAAAAATAATGGCTATATGCTCTGGATATATGAGCCTACTGAGAAAAGATGAGGCTATAAAGATGATTGGAAAAAGACGAAAGAGAAGCATTGTGACTGGTTTGAAAAAAGGACTAATCAAATATAGAAATTTCATTAATTTCAGAGCAATTCATCCTACTGAACTGCCATGCCACAGAAGGGTAGAATCACATGAAATCTGAGTCATGTAATGCATTCAAGCAATTATCGCAGAAGCTGCTTTTTTGCCATTATGGAATCATAAAATAAAATCACATCTATAATAATAACATCCACCAACTATGGAGCCCACAGTAGGTGTCTCTAAGTATAAAGAATTGAACAAAGGCAAATCCTTCCACTACACCCACCCAAAGCTATGTCTACAAGAAACTGAACTTACTTCTACTAGGAACTGTATGGAAAGAAGGTAAAATCCTAAGAGGTATAAATACAAATATAAGTATCTTTATAACAAAATACAGAAAAAGCCTGGACAGCAACACCGAAGAAGGGCCTGGAAAACAGAGAAACTGCCATGATATAACCCCAAGGAATCAGTTACAAGAAGCTAAACACACAAGGAAAACTTCTCTACCACAATCTCCACAAGAATTGTGGCACTGCCCAAACCTTGATCTTTAGATTTATGAACTTCAAAGCCTAGGACAAAACAATCTGATCAGATTTTCTTTAATGTATTTAGGACAGGTTCTACAGAGTTTATAGGGTCTCACTACACAGATCAGACTCATAGTGATCCTGCTGTTTTCAGCCTCCCAAGTGCTGGGATTACAGGAGCAGGCCACCCCACCCAGTCTCAATCTCATCAGGCCCCCAGGGGCAGGGCTGGCATGGCATGGCAGGGATTGAACCTTGAGGCTGCACTCTGCCTAGGTAAGCACTTTGGTGCACTGAGCTATCAGGCCAGCCCTATAATGTGATCTTTTAAGCCTCCAAGTTTACAGTATATTATGATATCCACAGAAAACTAATGCAGCATTTTCATGGCAATCTTTATGGTAACTGTAAGATATCCTGGCTGTGTTCTATTTTCTGTATCAAGGAATTCTGTCAGAGCGCAGAAGAATTGACTCAAAGATGAACTACAGGATGAGTGAGTCAAGATGTATCTAACCAGTCTAGGACCTTTTCCTTTAAAATCAATTTTAAACTTTTTCTTGAAGTCATTCTTCTCTCTTCTAACTCCATGGTTTCTTATAACCATTTGCTTGCCATTTCCTAGAAAAAGAAAGCTGACCATTGGTTATGGTCATTTGACTCACCACAGTATTCTAGTAAAGAAATTATTGAAATAGACTAGAGTAATATATAATGTTATGAAGGTTAACATAACATTATGTTATGAAGGTTAACATAACTTGGTTATGAAGAAGAAAAAACTCATAAGCCTATTCCTAAAGCTCTTTTGGCATCTGAGTCTTCAGGGATACTTTTGTCTGACTCTGTGGGTGTTCAAACTCAGTTTCTGCTGAAAGTTTCCTCCCCTTATTTATTCATTGTTTCTGAAAGGAGCCTCTGGGCTCCTGTGTGACAGTTCCCGAGGATCTGGGAGAGGCTGGATTATCTCTGAGACAACTGACTGGCCCCAAGAGGACTGAGACACTGTGTAAAAATAGTGACTGCCAGGGGATATTCCCATGACAAAGCCAGCCCTGCCAATCAGCCCCAGCTGTAGGCATCGCATCCACTTCCACGAGGGCAGCTGCCACGGACTATTCACAAAGATGAGTCTGGAAACAGCTCCCCATCCTGCCTTCTGTCTTATATTCTCTTCCTTTGTCCTCATGTCTTTTCTTTTAACAGCTTTCTTTGGGGATTAATCCAAATTCAATTAATCTTTTAAGTGTACACTTCATACAAATCGCAGTGCATGTAGCCTGTAACCACAATAATCAAAACATGCCACCTTATAGAAATGAATGCAGATAGATCATTCTAACCCTTCAAAATCTTTGTGTAATGTTCCCACACTTACCCTTGAGCATGCATTATCTGTTTTCTGTTGTTATTCTTAGAGTTCCATATGAATGTAATCACAGAGCCTATCATCTTGTGTCTGGTATTTTTAGAAAAGTGCAGCATCTTCTAAGTTCATTAAAAATGCATTTTTAGTGTTCATAGATTCATTTTTATTTATTACTGAATTTAAATTGTGTGGCTGCTGTGAAACTTGTCTATTTACGAGTTTATGAACAATTGATTATTGTTAATAATACAACTCACCTGATTTTATTTCTTGTCTTACTCCCCTTCATGTCCTCAAGACCATCGTCCTGTTTCCTATCCAAGCTTAACCAGAAATAATGTTCAAGAGGCCTCAGGCTGTAGTTCACACCTATATGTGATTGTAGGCCCCACCAGATTTGTGATGATACCTAAAAATATTGTAGATTGTCATGACTTACAAAGGAAGGTGTTACTAGCATCTTGAGAATATAACCCAGTCATCCTACAATACACAGGGCAGTCTCCCACAGCAAAGGAGTACCACACCCAGGATGCACCATGGCTGAGAAACCGAGGCCTACAAGATAAGTTCATGGGGAAATGAGTTCTATGAAACCTGTTGCTAAAGCCTGCATGGTATCATTTTACCAAAACTTATGCTGGAATCTAACACCCAGTGTTCTAGCATAACAAAAAGGATCTTTCCTGCATGGATGGAGACATGAAGCTTTGTATTCATAAAGCACTGTGGCTGTAGGGCACTTCCCCTGCCCTTTCCACTTTAGGGGAATGAATGCTCCAAGAAACCTTCTTCCTTGAGAAGGAGCAAACACTTGCCAGACAATAAGAATTTGATCTTGGGCTTTTTATCCTCCAGCACTCTGTTATTTATAGGTTACCTAGTACATGGTATTTTAGTGTAGTAACAAACATAATAAAACACACATTTTGAAGTGAGAATTGAATATAAAACTCTCATATTTCTGAGGAAAACAATTGGAATTCAAGAACACTACATTCTTGAAGATAGACAGATAGATAGATAGATACATATACATAGATAGATATAAATATATAGATATAGATATATTATAGGCATTATCTTCCAGTAAAAAGGCAGCTGATAGTACCCTAACCACCAAAGATCACTTAGCTCCCTGTGCAGCTCTTTAGTTAGTGTTTAATGAATATCAAAAAAGAGAAAATGGCCCTTGTGTTACCCACTGCAAAGGATAAAAGTATTCTAAGGGCTGGCCAGATAACTCAGTGGACTAAGGCACCTGCTTGGGCAGAGCACAGCAGCCAGGTACAATGGGGTGTGCTGTGCCGGTCCCATCCCTGGGGCACGCTGAGATGACAATTGAAATTGAGATTGGGGGTTGTGGTGTGCACCTGTACACTCAGCTCTTGGGAGGCTGAACACAGGCAGATCACTATGAGTCCATTCTACATAGTGAGACCCTGTCGATCCTCACTAAAATACAAGGAGGAGGAGGAAGAGGAAGGAAAAGGAGGAGGAGGAAGGAGGAGGAGGAAGAGAAGGAGAAGGAGAAGGGGAAGGGGAAGAAGGAGAAGGAGAAGGAGAAGGAGAAGGAGAAGGAGAAGGAGAAGGAGAAGGAGAAGGAGAAGGAGAAGGAGAAGGAGAAGAAAGAAGTTTTTAGTCATTTCACCAGTGTGCACACTGAGCAAAATGAAGACTATAAAATGAAACATCCCTTTCTACAAGTGAGCAACTTAGGACACTGATGCATACTTTAGGATAATCTTATTTTAGAAATAACCTCAAGGAACACTCATATGAGTCCTAAAATCTTCTCATCAGCAGCCAGACAGATGTATTTAGGACATCTGTTGTAATACACAGCAGATATATTGACTTAAAAATAGTATTAATATTTCACTAAATACTAAATATTATCGACTTAATACTTCAAATAAGTGATAAAATAAAAGTTATTTTGAAAAAGAGAAAAGAAAGCATGAAGGAAAGGAAACAGAAATGCATGTATATGCACAGGAAGCTTGGATAACTGTATGGCTGATTTCTGCTATACAATTAACATAAGGAGATATTAATGCTTAATTTTTTTCTCTCATTAATTTTTATACCTTTTTTGACCAATTCTGCATGCTTATTTCTGGTAATATGAACGACTAACTTGAAAACAATATGCAACATAACAATACTTGTTGAATACTATCAT
>PVKA01042039.1:0-17673 GCA_004027165.1 Ctenomys sociabilis
GTGAGTGTGGATCTCAGCCCGCCCTCGCAGAGCCCAGGTTCTCCTCAGCTGTATCTGGGGCACAGGCTGCCCACGGTCCTTGTCACAAAGGAGCTGAGGCACCTAAGCTGATCCATTCCCATCCCTTGAGAGAGGAGCACGTATTTAGAGTCTGCTCACCCCCCCGTGGGTACTGTGGTTCCAGCTGGAGGCAGTAACAGAGCCCATTGGGGTGGGCGGAAGGCCACTGAGATGACACCTGCCCTTCTTGGCCCATAGACTGGGAAGACAGTACTGGAGGTCTGGGGCTTCTTATAGACTGAGGGTGTCACAACAGGAGGGACCAGGCTCCCCACCTTCTCACTCTGAGATGAGAAGACTAGGGCTGTACAGGAAGTTGGCGGCAGAGGTGAGCTGGGGTATGTATGGGTGACTGTGGGTGTGGAATAACTCCCCACATAGCAGCCCTTCATCTGGGGGATGTCTCAGTCAGTGTTTATTAGAGAAACCCGTACAAGCCAAGATCCACAAATACACAGCCATCCACAAGATAGGCTTCGGCGGCTGCCCAGACAGTTGGATGAAGAAGCGTGCAGAGGGTCTGTCTGTACACTGGTGACCAAAGGAGCCAGTCGAAGGTCTGGGGCTCACTGCAGTGTCCTGAGCGAGTCTGTATCAGGAAGCCTATAGGTCTGTGACATAAAGCTAAGTCTACACCTTGTAGAAGGCTGAAGGCTCTGCACCAAAGGTGAAAAATTTACCCTGGAAACCAGATGAAGTCCAAGGTGAAGGTGAATATTGGAGCTCTTCTGAAGAAGCAGAAGCCCATCTGTCCTTCTCCATTTCCCCTTTGTACTACACAGGCCGGGAGCCGCCCTAGGGTGAGCCTTCTGCACCCCAGGGTGTGGAACTGCTGGGCCAATGTACTTGTGCTTCTTTTACTCAAAATGACATAATTGACTGTCACAAGGGTGACTGAGGAGGCAGGCGTAAGGGTGACAGACTAGGACTCATCAGGACTGTTGCATATGCTTCCAGATGCCTTTAAGCCCAGAGGCAGTTGTCCCCTCCCGTGACTCACTATCCCTTCTGTCTAGGGACAAGTTTTGAGGATGCCTAAGCCAGATCATCAGACTCCTTTCCTTCACACAACACCTACCTGCCAAAAGCTGCTCTTTCTCCCAGGAGCGGTTTTGTTTTATTTTCTGGTACTAGGGATTGAACCCAGGGCCTTCGCAGTTACATCCACAGCTCTTCTGATTTCAAGACACGGTCTCCCTAAGTCACTAAATTGCCCAGGCTGGGCTACAATTTGTGATCCTCCTGCCTCAGCCTCTCAGTGCTGAGATTATAGGTGTGTCCCACCGCGCCTGGTGCCTGGGAGGTTTTAAAGGCCACATCCTGCTCCCTTGGAGTTCTTGTCCTCTGGCTGTGGCACTCCCACTGGGAGATAGCATGGCTGTGCCCAAGATACTGCTCATGGGGGTCCCCCAAGTGCTGTTGGCAGGGCCTGACACTACTCCTATGGACCAGGCCACCTCATAGCTGTCCCAGGTACTGCTGCTGTGTGCCCACTGCAGTGACATGTGACCACCTCTGCACTGTCCTCATGGAGTCTGTGGCTCAGGAGAGGACTCCAGGATGGCTGACCCTGGCTGTCAGCAGGGACACTGCAAGTGGTCTCTGCACAGGCTTCCCTACAGCGTGACAGGGCTCCTAGCCTCCGTGTCCCTAGAGAGCCTGGTGAAGCTATGTCTCTCTACCCCTGGGCTGGGGAGGTAGCTCAGAGGCACAAGTGAGTTGATTCCTGGTACCAAAACAAAAACAAAAAACTCTGTCTTCCATTGTCAAGGTCTAGGGGCAGCATAGACTCACCCTGCCCACCCCAATGGGGGAGAAACGCACAAAAGTCTCATCAGGAGATAGCACATGACATGGGAGATACTGGCATGGCATCTTTGGAAAAAGTAATCTGCTTTGTGCATCCTTTTGGAGTTGACAGACTTCCAGGGTGGGAGAAGTAGAGGACAGAAGGATCAGTGCTGTCCTTTCTCATGCATAGAGCCCACACTCAGCCTGTTGTCTCTACCAGCCTTCCAAGCCACTCTGGTGGGTCCTGTTGTTTCCCTTCTGCAGACGAAAGGCCGAGGCTCAGAAAGGTTACACTGCCTCCTTAAGTCACACTGCTTGGGATTTGTGCCCACATCTGCCTGCCTCCAAAGCCACAGCCCTTAACATCCTGCTGCACTCCTTGCCTTAAGTAATTTTACCCTCAGTGAAGCGCAGTAAGGGAAGTAGCTTAGACAGGCAACTGGGGTACAGCACATCTGGGAAGGCTTCTTGGCAGAGGTGATGCTGAGCAAAGCTTTGAAAGATGAATTAGATCCAGATGCCTTTGTAAGGAGGAGGCAGAGTGTGGAGAAGTAGCAATGGATAAACCCAGGAAAGGTGGCTGTGACCTGGATGCTGGACCTTTGGACCCTCATACAGCAGCACATAGGGTATGCTCCTTTCAGGGCAGGTGGAAGCAGGGGGTCAGATGGGGGGACCTGGTCCTCAGAAAAAGTGTCAAAGTGGTCCTGGCCTCTCTGCACTCTGTGCCCATCAGCTTTCTCCCTCTGAGGCTAGGAAGGGAGAGGAGGCACCCACCCCACACACACAGCCTACGCATGCAAGCTTAGCTTTTCCCCTTGTACCTGGGTTGAGTCCCAGCTGCGTCCTGCACTAATATACATGGAGCCTCCTATCCCCTGTCCCCTCTACCCCTGTCCCCTGTTCAGGTTCTCACCAGTAGGCTGGTGGGCTCACCTTGAGGCATTGCCAATAGGAAGTTAATTATCTCATTGATAAGAATCTTGTGTGTTACAGGAGTGGCTCCTGCCCTTCCAGGACTCTCTCTCAGGTGCACCCCTCCGCTTTCACTATCCTGGGAAGCCCCCCTTTCATTCTCTCTCTGTCTCTGTGCATGTGTCTCTCTCTTTCTCTGTCTCTGTGTCTCTCTGCATCTCTGTCTCTGTCTCTCTTTCCATCTCTCTCTGTCTCTCTGTCTGTCTGTCTGTCTCTGTTTTCCTTCTTGTATCTTTCTCCCCACCACCCCCTAGCTGCACCACTGCCCTCCATCTTTCCTCTCCGTCTGTCTCAGACATCTCTGCGATGTCTGTCCCAGTTCCCTGCTTCCCCTCTCCAGCTCTTCCTCACTTTCTCTGTACTGACAGCAGCCCCCTCTCTTCCAGGATAGACCGTCTAATTGAAATGAAGCGCCCCAGAGCATGTTAATAAGAAAGGCAGCATTAATTAGCCAGTTCTGGCATAATTAGCTCCCTCCTCTCTCTGCCTGGCATCTAACTGGATAATGAGCCTCTCTCTGTCCAAACAGAAGGCAGGCAGGACAAGGGGACAGGCCGTGCTGGGGATTCCAGAAGGTGTCCTGCCTTTGGCCCACCCCATTGGTCGCCTCCACTGCCCGGCACTGCCCTCTCCTGCCAGGCCCCCCTGCCGCTTGTGCTCAAATCTCAGAGGCATATGCCTGGCCCCTGCCCATGCCTGAAGATTTGACATTACTGGAGTTGCATATTAAGTGATCTGAGCCTGACAGGGGCTACAGCTGCAGTGTCCAGAAAGGGTGCGGAGCCACTGAGGGCTGGAGGCAAGCTAGGACTGGCACCTTTCCCTGGCACAGTCCCCTGGGCAAAGGCTGAGAATATTACAGTCCCCAAAGGGGAGAAAAGAAATCTTCTGTGAAAGCCAGTACCTAATGTATTGGAGACCGCAAGGCACCTCCACCATTGACCCTACAACTTCATGAGGAGGAAACGGCCACCTGCACACTGTCAAGACCCCAACTGAGGTCTGTCCCTCCAAATACCACGTCCTTTTCTACAGTGATCCTGCTTCCTGAATGTAATTTACAGCTGCTTGGTAAACAAAAGCAGTTGCTGTGGAATCCTACTTGCCGGTGGCCTTGAGTTCTAAAGTCAGAATGCAGCAAAAAATGGAACGTTGTCTGTAGGCAAAGCCTTCTCAAATATCCTCACACAGAAAGAAACTATTTTTGTGTTTGCATTTGGGCTGTAATTCTGCTTCTATGGCCTTGAAAGCCAGTATCTAGGTGGGAGAGGTGATGGGCAAATAACAGGATTTCTCTTTCAGTTTGCTGCACACATGGTCCAATTCAGTGGCGTTCAGTGCCTGCTTGGTGCCATCCCAGAGCTGTATTAGTGTTCCTGAGAGTGGGCAGCGTCGGTGCCACAGGCTTCTCCCTGCCCTCTCTCCAGGCTGTGATCTTATTCCTCTTCCGTAGGCTATGGACTCAGAAGATGACCCCCTGCTGCAGGACGTGTGGCTAGAGGAGGAGCAGGAGGAGGAAGAAGCCACGGAGGAGCCCTGTATGGGGACCCAGAGGTCGGGCCCCCGGCCCAGGACGGGTGGGCAGTGTTGCTGGCGGCGCTGGACCCTTCCACCCAGACCCCCAGCCTCGGGTTTCTGGAGCACCCTGGGCTGGGCCTTCACCAACCCGTGCTGCGCGGGATTAGTGCTCTTCTTGGGCTGCAGCATCCCCATGGCCCTGTCGGCCTTCATGTTCCTCTACTATCCACCGCTGGACATTGACATCTCTTACAACGCCTTCGAGATCCGCAACCACGAGGCCTCGCAGCGCTTTGACGCTCTGGCTTTGGCGCTTAAGTCCCAGTTTGGATCCTGGGGTCGCAACAGGCGGGACTTGGCAGATTTCACCTCTGAGACGCTTCAGCACCTCATTTCAGAGCAACTGCAGCAGCTCCATCTCGGAAACCGCTCGCGCCAGGCTTCCAGAGCCCCTCGCGGGGTACCCGCGGCCACCTGGGACACCTCTGCCAGCCAAAAACCAACAGCCAACTTGAGTGGGCGTCTTCGACGTGAGGCCCTACCCCTGAAGGATCTAACAGCCAACCAGAGTGACGCTTCGCTGGATCCGGCTATGGACCACAGTAGGCGGCCCCAGCCTAGCACTCCGCCCCCCGCAGCTGCAGCAGCCAATCAGAGCCGGGCCCGCCGGGGCGCCTCACGCTGGGACTATTCCAGGGCCTACGTGAGCGCCAACACCCAGACTCACGCACACTGGCGCATCGAGCTCATCTTCCTTGCTCGCGGCGACGCGGAGCGCAATATTTTCACCAGTGAGAGGCTGGTCACAATCCACGAGATAGAGCGCAAGATCATGGACCACCCAGGCTTCCGGGAGTTCTGCTGGAAGCCCCACGAAGTGCTCAAAGACCTACCACTCGGCTCCTACTCCTACTGCTCCCCACCCAGCTCGCTCATGACCTACTTCTTCCCCACAGAGAGGGGCGGCAAGATCTACTACGACGGCATGGGCCAAGACCTGGCCGACATCCGGGGTGAGCAGAGCCAGCTGGGTCTGAGTGGGCCTGGGGTCTTGGAGTGTGGAAGGTGAACCCTGCCGGGCTGGAGCCAAGAGCTGGCCCTACTGTGAGGCGGAGGGGAGAAAGGGCTGGGAGGTGCAGGCAGGACCGGAATGGGGTGCGGAAGGTAGAACTTAGGGGCTCAGAGACTGGGAGTTAGGTGGGGTTCAAACTGGAATGAGAGTTTAAACGTAGCAGATGCTGACACTTGTCCTGGAAAGCTGTAGGTTCTTAACCCCACTGGGGAGTTCTGGGTGCCTTGGTTAAGGATGAGAGGGTGGAAAATGGCGCTGTGGTCCCTACTCTACCCCTACAGGCTCCCTAGAGCTGGCTATGACTCACCCTGAGTTCTACTGGTACGTGGACGAGGGCCTCTCTGCTGACAATCTGAAGAGCTCCCTCCTGCGCAGCGAGATACTGTTTGGAGCACCTCTACCCAACTACTATTCGGTGGATGACCGCTGGGAGGAGCAACGGGCCAAGTTTCAGAGCTTTGTGGTCACCTACGTGGCCATGCTGGCCAAGCAGTCCACTAGGTAGGAAGGGGAGCCCTGCCCCAGCGTGTGCCTGCCCCCGTGGGTACCAGGACAGAGCTGGCTTTGGTTTCCAGGTGCCTCTTACTCATAATCTCTGTCTCTACAGTCACTGAGAAGTCTTTCTCCCCAAACCAGTGCCAGATCCAGGTAGAACCACACTTGCCACCCTGACCAGCAAAAGGCTCATTTTTTCAGCAGTGCTAATAGTGAACACGGGCAAGTTGCTTCATCTCCCTTGGCAACGGCGTCCGTCCGTGCTTGTGAAACGGGGACCATGAAATGATAGCCCAGTGATTAGGAAGATATGAGCTAACTGGTATGAGGGTGCTTAGGGCTGTAAACACTTTGGGAGGTTGCATCTGGGAATACGCTCAAGTCCTCCCCTCTGAGACAGTCCTGCTGGGTAATGACTCCAGTGTGTGCCAGCTCTAGCCCTGACAGGCCTGCCTAGGAGAGACCGTTCAGTTCCACCCGAAATACCCTCATTTCTTTCATTGCTCATCGATGATATCGAACAACCACTATCAGAACCCAAACTGTTTACTGAGCACTTACTCTGGACTCCACACTATATTCATAGTCCTTTATAAATCCCGCCATTAATTCTCACCCCAACCACACAAAATGGTTGTTATTATAATTGTCTCTGTATGGACGTGAAGGTACTGCAATATTAAGTTGTCCAAAAATGTCAAGCTCTTCAGTGGTGGAATGGAACTTGTGCAGGCTTTCTAACCCAGAGCTCTCCCCTTTGAGTGGAGCCTGTACTCTACCCTGTTTTTTGTTGTTGTTGTTTTACAGGTAAATGCTGTTTATCTATTAAGGTGTTATCTTTTTATCTATTTAAGGTTTATTATTTGGGCTCTTTTCCCCTGAGGCTGCATTAAACGTTCACCCTGTCTGTGTTCACAGTCCCCCTCCTACTCTCTGAGCGAGACAAGAAAGAACACAGATGTGGAGTTAGCTGTCTCTGGAGTCAGATCCCAGTTACTCCTTTCTTAGTAGTGGGCATTTCTGTGAGCAGTGCCACTTCTCTGTGCTCCAGTTTCATCCTAGTGCTTGTCATGCTGTATTTTAGTAGTAATTCAAAGGTCAGTCCTTAATCAGATAACACCGGGGATATCTGCAGGATCATTAGAGGTGTGGACTCCCAAGCCTTTTCCCAGAACTGCAGACCCTCCTGGCAATTTGTTTGCAAGTTAAAGTTTGAGAAAGGCCTGGTTTAATTATCTGTCACAATAGAAGGTGAGTTTGTTGAGGTCTGGGGTTGTTTCTGCAGTTGTAGCCTCAGTAGGGCCCCAGGCACCTCTTAGTGAGGGTTTGTCTGATGTTGGGTGAACAAAGGTGTCTCTGAAAAACAGCCAGAGATGGGCTGATGGCAGAAGGCTCTTCAGGGCTTCAGATGCTGGTGATTATTTCTGCCTTAAATGTTCAGCCGCTGAAGCAAAATCTCTGGCCTTAGGAAAAAGGTCATTCTTTCTCCTTCTCTCCTCCTAGAGCTTGGTAACACCAGTGGCAGGCAGGGCCCCTGTGGATTTGATGTTAATGCTGCCTTTTGGATTAACACGTTTTTTTTTATTATCATATTATTGGTAACCCAAGAGATGGCAACCCATACCCTGACTTAATATAGAATCATGCAGATTATTATTTTTATGACTCCCAGATAATGCTGGAATTCTAAAACATGTTCTCTGCATCTATTCTTCTTTAGCCTCTTGTGTTTGCTTTTGTTGCATGCATCTTAATTCTGTATACACTGGGAACCCCACAGGGCCTTGCATTATTGTAGAGTCTCTGTTTATTTGTGTCTATTCACCTTTATTTGTGTTTATTTACCTTTTTAGTTGCTCTTCATCACTTTCTACAATTTTACATATCCCTCTTGGGATCATTTTCCTTGAATCTGAAGAGCTCTCTTTAGTATTACTTTAATGCGTGTTTGTTGATGGAATATTTGTTTTGTTTGCCTAGGAAACAACTCTATTTTATTTCCACTTTTAAAGTTTGTTTTTGCTGATACTGAGTTACAAATCGGCAGTTACTTTCTTCTGATATTTTGAAGACCTTGTCCCAGTGTCTTCTAACTTCTGTCATTTCTGCTGGAAAGTCAGTTGTAAATCTTTTTGTTGCACTTTTAGATGATGACGGTTTTCCTCCAGTTTAAGATTTCCCTTTGTCTTCTGGTTCACTAGTTCCGGTATGAGAAGTGTCGCATACTTTTCCTTGTATTTGTTGGCTTGTGTCATGGAACTTTTTGAACTTCATGTTGATCACAATCAGTTTTAGCGCCTTCCTATTATCACTGCAAATATTGCTTCGCCCTTACAGTTCTCTGTAACTCTTTTCAGGAATCATCAGTCAATGTTCTTTTCTAGGTTTTATCTATTTTCTTTTTCTTTCTGTCCTTTGGTTTTAGTATTCCAGTTCACTGATCTTGTAACTCTGTCATTTAATGCCTGTTGAGTTTTTATTGTTGATGTTCTGTTTTTCTGCTTAAAATTTCCAATTGGTTCTTTGTGACATTTGCATCACTGGTGAAGTTTTTCATATTCAACTTTCTTTGTACGATGTCTCCTTTCTGTTCTTAATTATACTAATTATAGTTGCTTTAAACTTCTTATCATGTAACCTCAACATATGGGTAACTTGGAGATTTCTTTTTTGGGGTCTGTTCTCTCACTTGGTTTTTGATCGCGTTGTCCTGCTTATAGTAACCTAGTAGTTTTTATTGCATGTTGTCCATTTTGTATAAGAAGCAAAGAGGTCCAAGTGATGTGCTTTCCTCCACAGAAAGTTTGCCCTTCCTTACCCTTCCGTTCTCTAGGTCAGTAGCTGTGTGTAGTCACCAATCAGTGAGTACAGGGAACAGTGCTTGGTGTACCTCTCATTGGTCATAGGTTCCCCAAGACTTGAAACAGAGAGCCTGGTGTATTTTGCAGAGTCCTTTCCTGTGACACATTACAAACTTAGTTTTTATTTCTCAAAGTTACTTGCAAAATGCTACTCTGCTTTTTTTCCCGAGACTTTCTGATTAGGTGTTTTTGGCCGTGTGCCTGGTACAACCCAGTCTTTCAGCAAAGAGTGTTGAGGGAAAAACTAGCCACGTGTCCTGCTAGTTTCCGTATCTCTGCCCAAAGCTTTGCTAATTTGTTTGACTTGCATTCAAGACTGAAAGCCTTTTGCCCATGTTCAGAAGCAGCAGATGCCTCCAGTATTAAAGTGACCATATAAGGACAATTTATGTTTCTTAGGTTCTTCACTTTCTGAAGACTTAGCCTCCTTGTTTATCCCTTCTGCAACTCTGCTGGCACAAGTGCCTTCTCAGTTTTAGCTGACTTTTTGGTGTCATCATGCCTTAGGTTCTGTATCCTCAGATTCAATAAACCATGGATTTGAAAATATTAAGGAAAAAATGTATCTGTACTAAGCATGTGCAGGCTTTCCTTGCCATTCCTTCATTAGTACATTTTAACAATTATTTATGCAGTATTTATATATTATTAGGCATTGTAAATCTACCTATGATAAGATGGTATAAAATATATAGAAGAATGTGTATAATTATGTATGAATACTACACCATGCTGTGCAAGGGCATGGAGCATCTATGGATTTTGGTATTAGAAGGAGGTGTGGTCCAATGCTCCATCAATAGGAAGGGACAAATAGGATTCTAGGCAAGAATTCTGGCCTTCCATGAGCTGGCCTTTTCTACTTGAAAGTAAACATTTGGGCTTGTGTATTTTTATAGCTGACAGCTAAGACAGGACTTGGAGCCTGGACAACAAACGCTCTATAAAGCTTCACAAATTAATGTGTAAATGAATAATGACTGATTTAACTCGTAGTTTTCTCCTTGAATGAAAGAACAATTAAGCTGTTTAATTTAACAAAGCGGCTAATCCAGAGATCTTTTCTGGTTGGCTTTTGTGTGTCCTGTTCATGTTTTTAGCAACTTTATTGAGGTACCACTGACACACAACCAACTGCAAACACTTAGCTTTATAATTTGATTAGATGTGACACATGTATACCACAAAACTGCCAATTACCAATGTAATCAGGTAGTAAATATACCCAGTTGGGTGCAGTGGTATACACCGGCAACCCCAGATGTAACTGGGAGATTGAAGGAGGAAGATAGAAAGTTCAAGCCCACTCAGGAAATTTAGCAAGACTCTGTCTCAAAATTTTTAAAAACTTAACAAGTAGACCACTTGTCTACCATGTACAAGGCCCTGGGTTCAGTCTGCAGTCACACACATACACACACACACACACACACACACTCATATCCTCATCTCCAATGTTCCCTTGTGTCACCCTATAATTGGTCCATCTTCCCTCCCCACACCCACCCTAAGCTTCCACTCTTTCTTCTATTATTATATATTGGCTTTCATTTTCTACAGTTTTATGTGCTCGGCGTGACACAACATCTACTCTTTTGAGTGGGCTTTTTCATTCCACCAAACTCATGCGATGTGGCTGTGCCTGCCAGTAACTGACTCCCATCCTTCTTAAAACTCTGAGTGTATTTCCTTCTATGGTGATGCCATATGTCCTTGTTTTGTTCGCCTACTCACCTGTTGAACGGGTAGGTGGGTCGTTTCCAGGTTTAGCTATTACAGATAAACCTGCAAAGACCATTCATGCCTCTGTGTGGACATGCACTTTCATTTTTCTTAAATACCTAAGAATGAAATAACCCAGTGATACGGTAGACATGTTTAACATTCTAAGAAACTACCAACTCTTTTCCAAGTTGGTTGTATCAGTTCATATTTCCACCAGTAGTAGAGTATGACAATTCCGTATGTGTGCTGTAATGCTTGGCGTGGTCAGTGTGAAACATGGTGGGTATTCTATTAGATATATAATGGCGTCTCACTGGCTTCAGGTCACACTCTCCTGATTAGTACTTTTCACATCCTCATTTACATCTGTGTATCTTCTTTGGTGAGCTGTGCTTGCATAGTTCAAAATTATTTGCATGTGTGCTACAAGAGATTGACTTCAAGGCCTTCACAATGAGCGACAAACCCAGTCCCGCAACTGTATTTTTTTTGTTTTGAGACAAGGTCTTGCTAACTTGCTAAAATTACCAGGCTAGACTCAAACTTATGATCCTCTTACTTTAGCCTTGAATACCTCCGTGTTGGAATTGCAGGTGCATACCACCTTGCCTGACTGTCTTTGCCACCTTTTGAGTTGGGTTTTATAGTTAGTACTGTCATTTCAGGTTAATCTTTGTACATAATGCAGGATATGCGTGGGGCTTATTATTGTTGTATGAGTATTATAATTGTTCTAGTAACATTTGTTGAAAATATTACCCTCTTTCTACTGAATTCCCTTTGTATCTTAGCTGTACCTTGTCATTTATGCTTGGGTCTGTTTCCGGACTTTCTATTCTATTGATCTATTTCTATCTGCAGACTAGAATAACATGGCCTTGATTAGTGTAGCTTTATGTAAGCTCTTGAAATCAATGTTAGTCCTCCAACTTCTTTTTCAAGTTGTATTAGTTATTTTAGTTCCTTTAGATTGTCATACAAATTTTGGAATCAGCTGGGTTCTACTAAAAAAAGAAGTCTCCTAGGATCTTAAGGATAATTGTATATAATCCTAGATCAATTTAAGAAGTGATATCTTAATAATGAGCCATAGGTATATCTGACATCTTTTTCAGGATTATCCCTGAACAGTTACTGTTCTTATGTTACTACAAACAGTGATTTTCATTTCAGCTTCAAACTGTTAATTCCTACTATATAGAAATGCAATTTAGTTGGTGTTCTACAACCTGGCTAATTTACTTACTAGTTTTAGTGGTTGGTTTTTGCTTGTTTTGTTTTGTTTCTGTTTTTGTATATCCCTTTGGGCTTTTTACATAGAATCATCTCTTCTGCTAATGAAGACAGATTGCTTCTTACTTTCTTGTTCTTTTTCTTGTTTTCATTTGTGTGCTTGGTGCAGGGTCTCACTGCACAGCTCAGACTCAGAGTAGTCCTCCTATTTTCAGCCTCCCCAGCACTGGGATTACAGGTGTGCACCATCACACCAAGACTTACTTTCTAATTTGGAAACTTCATTTCTTTCCTTGTCTGATTGCAGTGGCTAGCACCTCCAATACAGTATTTGATGAACTAAGCTCTGATGACTCAAATCCTTTACAGAATTGTTCATTTCATTTATATTTTTTAAAAAAATGATACTGGGCATGATGGTGCACACCTGTAATCCTAGCTCTTGGGAGGCTGTAAACAGGTGGATCACTATGAGTCCGATCTAGTAGTGAGACCTTGAACACCCTGTAGGCCCTTCCCTAAAATAAAAAAAAAAAATTGGTATAAAAGATTCATAATATTCTATAATAGAATATTATTATTTCCATTTTTGCAGAAATTAGTGATTTCACCACTGACATGTACATTTTCTCTCTCTCTCTCTCTTTCTCTCTCTCTCTCTCTCTCTCTCTCTCTCTCTCTCTCTCTCAATTTTTTCCTCTCTTTTTAGCATACTCTCCTTGGCTGGAACTTTATCACTTATTGACCCTCTCAGAACACTACATTTTTATTTAATTTATGTCTTCTGCTGTGTTTCTGTTTTCTATTCCAGCAATCTTCTTTTCTCTAATCCTTAGTATTTTCTTTCTTCTGCCTACTTTGCATTTAATTTTGTCATCTTCTGCCGTCTCGAAATAGAAACTTAAGTCATTGATTTGAAGCCTTTTCTTCTAGTTAGTTAGCTAGCTAACTAGTGTTTTTCTGGTGCTGGGCATTGAACCCAGAGCCTTGAGCACACTGTGGCATTGCCCTACCACTGAGCCACGTACCCAACCCTCTTCTATTCTAATCTAGATATTTAGTGCTGTAGAATTTCCTGCAAGAACAACTGCTTTAACACATCCCGCAAATTTTGTGTTTTCAGTTTTATTCAGTTAAAAATATTTTCTATTTCTTTTTATCTCTTCATTGACTCATGTGATACTTAAACCATATTAAGTTTCTAGATATTTACATGTTTTCCAATATCTGTCCATCTGTCTCTGTCTCTGCCTTTTGTCTGTCTGTCTGTCTCTGTCTCTGTCTCTCTCTGCCTCTCTCTCTCTCTCTCTCTTTCTCTCTTTCATGCTGATGTTGAATTTAATTACATTGTGGTCAGAAAATGTACTTCATATGACCTAAGTCCTTTTACATTTATACAGTCTTGTTTTATGGTCCATTTTAAGGTCTGCCTTGCTAAATGTTCCCTGTGCACTTGAAAAAAATGTATTTTTCTCTCATTTGGTGAGGTGCTCTGTTAGCGTTAATTAGATCTAGTTGGTTGTGTGACTCTGGTATTCTCGATTCTTACTGATTTTGTCTTATTGTTCTAGAAGTTATCACAAGAAAGATATTGAAGTGCTCAACTATAATAGTGGATTTATCTATTCCTTTTTTCTGTGTTTTCAGTTTTTGCTTCATGTATGATAAAGCTCTGTTATTAGGTGCAAAAGCATTAGAATTGTTACATTCTTTTAATACATTGATCTGTTTTTAACTTGGAAATTGCCTTTTGTATCCCTGGTGATACTCTTTGCACTTAAATTTATTTCATTTGTGACTAACATAACCATTCTTTTGACTAATATTGGCATGGTATATCTTTTTTCTCTTTGCTTTTAATTAACTTCTATCTTTATATTTAAAGTGAGATTCTCAGACCTGGGGATGTAGCTTCATAATTGAGCACTCGCCTAGCATGTGCAAAGCCATTGGTTTAATTCCCAACATTAAATTAATTAATTAATTAGAGCTTAGCTTCATTTAAAAAATTCTGACAGTTTCTGCCTTTTAGTTGATGTGTTTATATTTATTCATCTTATTTCCATTACTTAAGATTTTTGTAGATTCATATTTTTACATGTTGTTATTGGGTTTCCTTTAACACACGCACACACACACACACACACACCATATATATATATATATTTTGTAGAATGGGGGATTGAACTCAGGCCCATGTGCTTGCCAGCCAAGCGCTTATTCCACTAAGCCATCTCCCCAGCCCCCATTTTTTTTAAAACAAGGAATAAAACTCGGCCTTTTGGCCCAACATTTATTGTAGTGTGGGTTTCCTGGAGATTATTTCAGATTTTAGTTTTGGTCTACCTGCAAAAAAAATTTTTTATAGGGGCTGGGGAGATGGCTCAGTGGAGTAAGCACTTCCCTGGCAAGCGCAAGGGCCTGAGTTCAATCCCCGGTTCCACCAAAATATATGTTGGTTAGGTATAGAATCTGGGGGTGTTTTCCCAGTATCTACAATACTGCTCCAGTGTTTTCTGCCTTCCGTTGCTTCCAATGAGAAATCTGCTATTGTCCTTATCTTTGTTCCCCTGTATGTGATGTGTCTCTTTTTCCCAGGCTGCTTTTAAGATTTTTCTCTTGGTCCACATTTTTTAGCAATTTAATTATGACGTGCATTTTTGTGCTTTGGCCCCTGTCCTGCCTCTCCTCCCTCCGTGTCCTGCCCTCCGCCAGCAAAGTCCAGGTCCTCTATGGCGGGACAGACCTCTTCGACTACGAGGTGCGCAGGACCTTCAACAATGACATGCTCTTGGCCGTCATCAGCAGCAGCTGCATCGCCGCTCTTGTCTACGTCCTCACCTCCTGCTCAGGTAGGGCCTCCTGAGCCCACGCGGACTCAGTCTCCTCTCTCCTGACCGTGTGCGCCTGTCCGGCCGAAGCTTGCGTGCTGGAGATCGACAGAACAGTCTTCAATGCGGCTGGACAGAGCTGGGCACAGGCAGCAGGGGTTGCTCAGCAGGCACCTTACAATCCTAGGCAAGCAGGCACAGGTCCAGAGGCACATTTGGTGATTCTTGAGAGTCACACCCCGGGGACCTTTTGTCTTTGACCCTTTTTCCATTGCTGACCTTGTATTGGTGACTGGACTCTGCTACAGATTAGTCAGCAACCTGATTATATCCCAAGTCAGCTGCCCTTGGCCTCCAGCTTGCTTTCCACCCCCACCTCTTTCCCTGTGTACACTAGCAGCTTCCTACTGATTTCCGCATGTGCTTGGCACACTCTGTTGCCCAAGTGAGCAGAAAAATCTGGTAATGCCTTTAAAATGGAAAAGCTGCGCAGTCATCCATGCTGCATGCACTAACCAGACACCAGCCATGTGTCCAGTGCTTAACATGTCCAGCTCCAGCAGCAAATCTAGTGCAGTTCTTTCCCTGTGGAGCTCCCAGCCACCGAGGTGGCAGTAACCACACACATAATAGTCATAGTTCTCTGCTAGTAGTAAATGTCAGTTCTCAAACATGGAAAGCTGTGCCAGAGGGTGCCCAGGCCGGCCCAGGGGCAGTGAAGCGGCGTGTGTTCTGTGCTAGTCCTTCCCATGTCAGGGCCTGGGTCTCTCCCTGTCCAGTGTTCCTGTCCTTCTTCGGGATTGCCAGCATCGGCCTCAGCTGCCTGGTGGCGCTCTTCCTGTACCATGTGGTCTTTGGCATCCAGTACCTGGGCATCCTCAACGGGGTGGCTGCCTTCGTGATAGTGGGCATCGGTGAGTCACCTCCCGGGTGTCAGGGCACAGAGGGGTTAGCACGGGAGTGGTGGGCAGAAAGAGCCGGAAGGAGGTGAGTGTGACGGAAAGCCGAGGACGCAGAGGCAGGAGGGTGAGATCTAGGACAGGGTAGGTGACTGGCCAGGTGGGTCTGGCCACAGCCTGAGCTGAGCAGCTGGCTCTCCTGGTCTGTGACCTCTGGGGCTCCTCCTGCAGGCGTGGATGATGTCTTCGTGTTCATCAACACCTACCGCCAGGCCACACACCTGGAGGACCCGCAACTGCGCATGATCCACACCATCCAGACGGCGGGCAAGGCCACCTTCTTCACCTCCCTGACCACAGCCGCCGCCTACGCCGCCAACATCTTCTCCCAGGTGGGAGCCTCCCCTGCCCCATGCTGTTCCCCGCCACTCTAACCCCACTCTTCTGCCCGTTCTGCTGTGGCCATGCCATCCCTGCTGTACCTTCTCAGAGCCCATTTTGTCACGATCACTGTCACCAAAGCTTAACAAGTAGGAACTGATAATAAAAACGGCCCCTACTACTGATGACATCATGTAACTCTCCCTTTACCTGCAGCATTTGCGTCTCCAAAATTCCTTCACATTTAATCTTTCCTACTGAAAGCTTTGTTATAAGACTGTGTCTATGTTGTAGCATAGAAACCAGGACTGGACAGGTAAAGTGACCTCTCAGGCTCACGCCGAATAGGTGGGACCTGTTGAGCCTGGCTCCTTTCTTCTCTGAATATTCACCTCTCACGCTGACCTCCTCTCACTGACCCCTGTGCCTCTGGCCTCTGGCTGTACCTCAGGAGAAGGGTTGAGTTTGGGCCCTTGGTACTGAAAGAATGTGGCGACACCCCATGGGTTGGCTAGTGTCTCTGAGGAGTGTATGGCTGAGCCCCGCAGCCACCCAGTGCCCACCTAGTACCACTGGGTACTGTGAAATGATGCAGGGCCAACCTGGAGAACCATATCCAGCAACTGGGCAAAGCAGACTCAGGTCCTGCTGTGGGACTTTGGGTAGGTTGCTTGACCCCTCTGGTCTCTTTCTTCACATGTGGATTACTCTGGGAATGATGGAATGATGGTGTAGGCATTTCACACGTACAAGTTTGTCCGCTCGTTGGTCCTGTTTTCTTCTCACTGGCACATCCTTGGGCAGGTCTGTGTGGTCCCCAGGCTCCCTACTTCAGTCACATGGTGTCATCTTCACCCTTCCCTGTACAAACATGCCCTCTGGCTTGCATGGACAAGCAGGATGTGTCTTCCCTGTCCCCATTCACTTCAAATGACAGTTGTGAGCGCCGTCTCTGGGCCAGGACAGAGGGTGCATCCGCCTTGCAGTGCCCCAGCTGCTGGTGCTGGCATCTAGTGGCTGTGGCCTTCCTATCCTGCTCCTGTCTAGGGTGGCCTGGGATCCTGAGGGTCTCCTGACACAGGGGCCCAGGCCTAAGCAGTCCCTCCCCGCCCCCGTCTCTAGATCCCAGCCGTGCATGACTTCGGCCTCTTCATGTCTCTCATCGTGTCCTGCTGCTGGCTGGCCGTGCTCTTCACCATGCCCGCTGCGCTGGGCCTCTGGAGCCTGTACTTGGCGCCGTTGGAGGGCTCCTGCCGGGCCAGGTGAGCTGGGCCGCTGCTCCTGAGGAAAGCGGGCAGCTTGCGCAGGGTCACCTGCTCAGTAGGCAGCAGGACTAGGATCTGACCCCGGAACAGCTGGCTCTCCGTTCCCCTGTGCTCTTGGCCCCTGGCAGGATCCTTGGCTTTGTCATGATGGAGCTGAGACAGCCCCTCTCCCTGGGCAGCCTTCAGACACAGCAGCCATATGCAGGGGCAGACTGGCCAGAGTTGCTGCCGCGGGTCAAAGCGGTGGCCTGGAGGAGTCCAGCCTGGCAGCCTGCCGGGAGCTCAGACTTGAGTCTGTGGCCCACTTTCAGGGCCATGTGTGGTGGTGCAGGTTGTAAGGATGCAATTATCTCTTTCATGGTCTCAGCAGATGACTTTGGGAGCAGAGCACCTCTTCAACCTCTCCTCAGAGACCCCAGCCTGGGCTCAGCTTCCCAGTAGCCCTGGGGCAGTGGCCTGTGGGACCTTCCGAGGCCATACTCCTCAGCTCTTTTCTGTAGAAGGAATTTCTTTCTTTTTTTTTTTTTTTTTTTTTTTTTTTTTTTTTTTTTTTTTTTTTTTTTTTTT
>PVKA01042040.1:0-17670 GCA_004027165.1 Ctenomys sociabilis
AGGACTGAAAGAAAAATAAATCTACCCTCTTTGAATTTTATATTTAGCAAACATACCTTTGAAAATTAAAAGTAAAATATTTTCTAGTTATACAAACTTGAAATATTTTAATACCTCCAGATGTAGCATATAGGAAATAACAAAGAGTATAATTCAAAAGTCAAGAGAAGTTGTAGTATGCTCCTGGATGAACAATAAAGAGTTCTCAGAGTGATTGTCATGCAGAACTCTATGAAATATATTAGATGAATCCTTATTTAAAAGGTCCTTGAAGATTTCCATGAAACAGCACCATTCTTATGTCAGGTTTTACATGTATTTTTTTCGTATATATGTGTGCGTATATGTGTATAAAGGGAAGAAATAATATAAAGTCAACAGAAAGTGGAAATGTACTTTTTAAAGTTTCTAATACTAGGAGAACATATCAAATGATGTCTTTTAGATAAATTGTAATTCAAAGGTGTAGTATAAATCTTAAAACAAAAATTAAGATTAAGCAATATTCAGAAAATTAAATACTAATTAAAAATTAAATGTTTCAAAACAATTGAACTAAGAAAAAGTTTTCATGATAGTAAAGAAATACTAAGAATAAAACATAAGGTAAATACTGGAATGATAAATAAATGACCATCACTTCTGACAGTTTGGGGATGGGATATCGCACAAAGTTCCAGTGTGTTGTGGACATGGATAATGACCATGACACTTACTGGTGGCCAGGTGTCATTTGTGGGACTGAGCTATAGCTATTTCCTTGAAATCCACCCTGTAGTCCCATATGGAATTGTAACCCATAGGGTGCAAGAGAAGTCCATTTGTAGAGCGTGCTGATGGAAATATTTTGCTGCTGTACACAAAAGAATAACTGAAAGACTACTATTGTGTACCTCGTATTCTCCTATATTTGTTTGCCCTATGTGGTGGGTTCTTTACATTCTCATTCAGGGAGTTGTGATCACTTTGCTCCCTCTCTAGAACATCATTTAGTAGTCTGTGTAGGCTTGGCTTGGTCATCATGAAATTCTTTAGTTGTTCTTTGTCATGGAAGTATTTTACTTCTCTATTATACTTGAAAGAGAATTTTGTAGCATATATCAGTCTAGGTTGGAATTTGTTTTCTTGCAAGACTTGAAGTACTTTGCTCCATGCTCTTCTTGACTTGGTGGTTTGTGAAGAGGAATCTGCCGTTATCCAGATGGGTTTTCCTTTAAATGTGATCTGTTTCTTTACTCCAGTGGCTTTTAGTATGCTGTTCCTGTGCTGAATTTCTGGGATCTTGATTATATGTCTGAGAGTGGTTTTAATTGGGTTGATGCTATTTAGAGTTCTATATGCTTCGGTTACTGAGTGTCAGATTGTTGCCCCATATTTGGGAAGTTTTCTGCTATTACTTCTGCTCATATTCTTTTTATTTCATTTGTATTGACTCCTTCCTTCTCCTTGATGCCTATTAGTCTCACATTGTTCATCTTTGCATTGTCTTGCAGGTGTTGAATTATTTTTTCCTGCATCCTAGTTGTTTTTAAGAGATCTTTGCTTACTTTTTCACTAGCTGCAATAGTGTCTTTAAAGTCAGAGAGTATTTTCACTTTCACTCAAATGGATTTGCCAACTTGTGACTGAGGTTTTAATTTCCCGTATATCACTTTGAATCTGGTTCATGCATTCTATTTCTTTCCTGTATTGCTTATTCAAGGGTTCTATCATTTTTATATTCTACTTTATTTTTTATCAGTGTATTATTTAGAAGCACTAGGTATTTCTTTGATTATAGTTATCACTACTTTTTTACTTCAGAAATTATTCCTGATCTGATTTCTTCTATACCTTTCTGCAGTTGTATCTCTACTTCCAACACAATTATTTCAGAAGTATGATGTCTAATTTCCTCTATGCTAGTGTCTTCTGCATTTGTCCTAGGTGGACTGGTACCTGAGACTGCTTTTTGCTCCTTATCTTTGTCATTTTGTATATCACTGACTTTTGACCTTTGGTGTACAGCTTAGATAGAATTATTATCTTAGCACCAGGTCTGGATCTAGGAAGTTCAGACTCCTCCAGGTGGGTGTGACTTGGGTCTGGCTGCTGTGCTCCACTTCTTCCTGCTGCAACCTTTCAGGTGAACCCTTTGTGTCACTCTGGCAAGATGTTCTCCTCTGAATCAGCTCCCACTCAGGTCTTGCCTCTAGCCTCTTTGCAGGGAGTTCTGCTGAAGGGTTCTAGGCTGGACCTGCTCTCTGGGTCAATTCAGGAACCAGCGGCCAGGAAGATCTCACATTCTCTGATTTGCTTGTAATCAGAGAGTGTGGAAAGTCACATGAAGAACCACTGGGCCCCGCCCCAATATATTTTTTTAAAATCTATTCTGCCAATCCTTATTTTTTGAGTGCAAAATTTAATCCATTTATATTTAAATTAATTGCTAATAAAATAGGATTTGTTTCTGTGATTTTGTTATTTGTTTTCTATATGACATCTTCTGTTCCTCATTTCCATATTACTTCCTTCTTTTCTATGTAATTGAATTTTTGGTAGTGAAATATATACATTTTTTCTCATTCCTTTTGTGTGTATTTGACAGTTATTTTCTTCCTGGTTACCTTGAGGATTACATTTACTAATCTATAACTGTATTAATGCATTAATCCACTTAAGGATTCATAATGTAATGGGTTATTGAAAAGTGATGGAAATTTTGGAATGTAGACCTAACTAGAGGTACGCCTTGCCCTAGCCACTCTTTCTGTTTATATTCTCTGTCTGTTTCTCTGTCTCTCTCTGCCTCCCTCTCTGTCTCCTTGTCTCTCTCTTTCTCTCTGTCTGCCTCCCAGTCTGTCTCCTTGTCTGTGTCTATCTCTGTGCCTGCCTGTCTGTGTCTCCCTCCCTCCCCCCTCCTCCACCCTACATATTTTCTGGCTACAGTGAGATGGGCAGCCTCCTCTGCCACAAGTTCTTACCTCCATGATGCTCTGTGTCACCCAGGGCCCCGGTGTGTCTGGGCCAACCATGGAAATGCTGCTGAAACTATGAGGCAACATGAACCCTTCCTCCTTTAAGTTGATCTAGCTCAGGTGTTGGTCACGGCAACAAAAAGCTAGCACCTTGGACAGAAATGGCCATTTTCTAATTTTCTCTATATGTGCAGTTGTTCTTGAATAGCTTAGTCTTTAGTGTATGATTCCAAAAATGGAAAAAGAAAAATGAAGGAGATATGGGTAATGGCCCATTAAATCCCTTGAAAAATCTTAGAGGAGGAGGGGCTCTCCCAAGTGGGGAATGTGTGTGACAACAATGAGTAGAGGAGCTCTCTGCAACTCTGGTCTGAAGGCCTCTGCGGCTGAAGGACAAGATTCTTCCCACTCACTCTGGCCCCAGGGACACATGCACAGCTGCTGCCACCAGGCTGGGAGGGAGGGGAGGGAGGAGACTGAGAGCTGAAATGGCCCCAAATTGACTGCAATTCATGTCCAAGGCTTTCCCTGGATGTTGTAAGCCTTCAACAAATGCCAGACTTCCAAAAACAGTTACATAGGATGGATTTTAGCAGTGCAATTCTCTAGATGACAGGAATTCCTATTCCACCCCCCTCCTAGCATTCTCTCCTACTGCTTGTTATATATCCAATTTTATTGAAATTTATTTACACTCAACTCATATATTCATTATATGTGGCTTTTTTCACACTGTAATGACAGAGCTGAGATTTTTGACACAGCCTGTGTAGACTACAAAGCCAAACATGATTGCTATTTGGCTCCTTATAGAAAAAGTGTATCAATTACTACAGAGAAATAGTATAAGGTATAAAGCCAAATAAGACCATTTATGAGTAGCAGATCTATTTTGCTAAATAAATATGTTAAAATTGCAAATATAAATTAATAAATGAAACACAATGAAATAATATGCCATCACAGAAAGTGACTGTGTTGTTATAAATAGTCTCAGAAAATGTCTAAACACAATTAAAGAGGGCAGTATTCAACACCAGAAAGTGACCAAAGAAAGAAGCTCAAATTAGATCATGCATATTATGGAGGCACAAAAAAAAAAAAAAAAATGCAAAGCCATACTGTCCAACTTCTTGGAATGTCAGTTTTCGAGAGTGTGGGTGAGTTAAAATATTAATGTAAACACAACAGTACCAAAGAATAAGATGTACAATTTGCATGTATGTTAAAGATCAGTTATTATCCTTGATTGCAGGTGTTTCAGTAAACTACATTTTAGACTTGGGAAGGGGGTGACTTTGTCCAGCGTGGCCAGCTCCTATAAAACTGTGGATGTGAGTCAGATGCCATTTGTGGCTTTAGTGTGCATTATGTGAGTGTGCACAGTCGCCAATTTACCTCTGTTCAATACCTAAGAGTCTGGCCCAGAAGGAATTCTGAGGTTGATCCAGAAATTGGCAATCTAGAATCTAGATTGCTAGAATCTAGCAATGGAACAGTTGTTCTAATACTAAGGAAAAACTATTATGTTGGAGCGAAGTTCTTCCTACTGCAAAAGCAACCTACCCCCACATGGTTAGAGCAGCACCCCCTACACACACACACACACACACACACACACGTCGCACACACCCTCTACCTCTTCACTTCTGCATTCTCTTGCCTCTGGATTGAAGGGTGTGTGGAAAGAAGCAGGAATTAAAAAAGAAAAAAAAAAAAAAAAAAAGAAGAAGAAGAAGTAGGAATAAGATGCCCTGGAGGAGTCACATGGCTCTACTTTCTCCTTTTCCCTAGGATGAAACTATCAGCAAAGAGAAAACTTTGGAACACGCATCTTTCAGTGGAAATATTTCATCAGAAACACCAAGGCTCAGACCTACTGTGGTGTGGTCTGCATGGGTGTATAAGAGGGGAAGAACGGTAGTAAGACTTTATCATTGTTTATTCAAACCCACTGAGGGAATGAACACTCACAGGTGGATAGAGTTGCTCATCCATATTTTCTGTAGCCCAAATGAAATGTCACCCTCCTGTGCCTGCGTGGTGATTCACTGATCCACAGCAGAGTTTTTTGTTTTTGTTGTTGCTGTTTTGTTTAGTTTTGGGGACCAGGAATCGAACTCAGGGTCCTGAGCTTACCAGGCAAGTGCTGCACCACTGAATTACATACCAGGCTCTGATCTTATGCTAGCTATAAAATTATTCAGCCTTGTTGTCATAATAAGTTTGAGCTTCCCAGTTGTCTACCCAATATTCATTCTACCTTCTTTTTTAGTAACATAATTCTTATTTTGGTATTACGGAGATCAGTAATATGCCCAGCTGGAAAACTGAATTTCCCAGTTTCCCTTGCAGAGACTGAGTAACTCTCTGACTAAATTCTGGCTTCTAGTACATAAGGCTTTGAGGAAAAGCCCTTTACAAAAGAGTGTTGAATCATCTGAGAGTCCCCATTGGCCTTCTCCCTTTCCATTTGCCATGGCAGACAATGAATTCAATAGCTGGAAATGTAATTTCTAGTTTGTGACTTTGAAATGGCTTGTGAGTAGAAGCCACAAACCAAAGTTAGTTTGTTGAGGGAGGTGGAGATCAGATGAGCCCTCCACAGAGCCCGACTCTAGTCAGACTTCAAGTATATAAACTTCTCAATGCCACCATCACTCCAGAGATCTGTTGCTAACAATGGAATGCAAGTCCAATGCTCCGTGTGCAGAGAATAGGTCCTAGAGGTGGCTGGTTCGGTAGAGTTCCCATTGTAAAGAGAAAAATCATGATTCTGATTTGTACACCAAACTTTTATAAGTTTGGTGAATAAGAAATAAGCCACTAGAGATGTCTATACCTGGTCAGTACAAAACTGAATTTCTGCATCCTGTGGTGCACGGAGTATGAGATCAGAAACTTCTATTTAGGTCCATGGCCATACCACCCTGAATGCCCATGATCTCGTCTGCTCTCAGAAGCTAAACAGGGTCGGGTCTGGTTAGTACTTACATGGGACAAACTACTACCTAGGAAAGCAGGAAAAGAAATAGGCCCTGGAATTGTGGTTGGCTCTTGGTTAAGGAAAAGTGGTAGAGAGGAAAATCCTAGTAACATTTGAAGATGAAACAAAATTAATTCACAAGGGGAGGGGAGTTCTGGATGTCTAAAGAAAGACACGTCTCTGTGTTTTGCATGCAAATCCATACAGTCCACTCCATGCCCATCATTCTCATGCTTACAATGAATTCTATGAGAATTCATTCCATTCAGCAGGATTAGCGGTCAGCCCTGACTTTTCCAGTAGGAAGCAAGTGTTCTAACCTGTCACCTGAGCTTCACACTGGCTGTCTTCAAAGGCAGCCCTGGAGTCCAGAGTGCTTTAGTGCTAGGGCTTTACAGCATTTCCAAAGACAACCCCCGTACAGTAAGTATTAGTTAGAATTTTATGGAAGACAAAAAGAGAACTGCCAAAGTGAAGGTGGCTGGAATTTCCAAGGGTAGGGCAAAAACGTAAGGGGGATAGTATTTAAAATGAAATGAATGTAACTTATATTTAGAATATAATAATATTCTTTGGTCCTGGCTCACAATATTATCACTTTAAAAGGAAAAACGTGTCAAGTGAGGGCAGTAGCACCTCTAATCCCAGCACTCTGGGAGATTGAAACAGGAGGATCATAAATTCAAGCACAGCCTGGGGAACTTAGTGACTTAAGCAAGACCTGCCTCAAAAAAAGGGGCAGGGAGTGGTTAGGGGATGTGGCTCAGCACAAAGTCCCTGCGTTCAGTTCCCAGGACTGCAAAACTAAATAAATGCATGAATAAATAAATAAATATTAATTGAACATAAAAAATCAGGGCGCTACAACTGCCAAGGGGGGTTGAGAATAAACCAGTGACCAACCTCTCAGAGCTACAAATTTTCCCAAGGCCAATTTTGTCACCACAAAAACCATGTGGCCATTTCTCTCCTTGGTGACCCTTCTCCAGGACAGCTCTTCTGCCCACTTACTGGTCTTCTTCTGGATCAGTTCATCCCTCTTATTTATTTATCCAGAGCAGGATGTCTCTGGCTCTAGCACCTAGTAGGTATGGCTCCCTAACGCAGAAGACGTAAGCCCAAGATGACAAAGACTGTGCCACATTACTGTCTGGCCCAACCCCAGAGGAACCCACTGCTTCAAAGTTATGATCAGTGTAGTTATTTTAGCCACTGAGCCCCACAGTGCTCTATGTGCATCAAGTTTTTTTGCGCTCTAACTTACTTTATGAAATTGTTCTCTTACTGTCTTCCCCAGTTTACAGTGGTGATACAACCTAGACAGGATTCAGTCTTAGGTGCACCGTCCCAGGGCATACGTGGCAGCTCTGGCTTCATGCCCAGGTGGTGTGCCACGCAGCCAGACTTTACCTGGTGTACCATTTACTCACCGTTCCTTATGAAGTATAGAAAAGGAAAAGGAAGAGAACAGAAGCTCCGTTGGTTCCATTAACAGAGAACTATTTGTCTCTCTTTCCCTCTGTCAGCCTTATTGCAAATCCTACCTTTGCACAGTAGTTATGCTAACTTTCCTGTGGGAAACAGCCTGTCTCTTTTCCTCACCGGCCCAAACCTGCCTGGTGAGTAGCCATGGCCATTGGCTATTTCTTGGTAAAGTCTGTGCTCCCCCACCCAATCCCACTGCTCTCTCTTTGAGCGGCATTGCAGGGCCGCACCAGCAATTTATTGACCAGTGCCCAGGCCCAATCCTCTCTTCGCCTCACATGCTGGCCCTTTCTGCAGAGGACGCCTTCTCTTGTGTACCAGCTGGCTAATCCGATGGCAGGAAATAAACACCAGTGCTTTCCTAGGCTCTCCTTCAAGTCACATATTTCTAAATAAGCACCCGATAGAGGTATATCTTAGCTAAAAGTAGAGATCCACTTGGCTAAGCCAGACTTTAGGGTTTCCATTGAGGTCCCATCCTACCTGTGCTGTGGTCTCACCATGAAATCTGCAGCTGCCAGGCAGCATCAGGGAAGGGTCAGGTGGGTAGGTGTGGGAGGGAAGATGCTTCATGTGGCACGCAGCAAGTCTCAGGAAGTCAGCAGCCTCTAGGCCTTTGAGCACCCTAGGAGGTCAAGTCACCTCCACCCCACAGCCTAACCTGATTGAAACACTCCCCTCCAACCCAGCAGCAACAGAGAAATGAAAAGAAGCGGAAAAAAAGCAATATGTAAACAGAGAAGCATAAGACCACGATCCTTGGCCCTCTCAGACCAAGCAATTGCCTGTAGATACACTTTATGTTATGCTACTATTTAGAAGTAAGATTCTTAGGTATACATCTTACCTATTCATATCACTTTCATTTTGTGTCCTACTGTAATATTGTTACCAAAATCCCAGGGTTATGTCCCACAATGGCTCGGAATAAAACTGTGGATGAAGGAAGTAGAGTGTAAGCAAATTTATTTGAACCATATAAAGGTAAGAAAGTGAACAAAACAGAGAGCTCCCTCTATCCAGGAGGGGGTCCTAAGCAGGATACCCATGAGGAATCTTTGTCTAGGGGTTCTTAAAAGGCTTAGAAGGGCTCTGAGTCAATTGTGTAAACAATATACTCTCATTTTTACCAGTCCATTCAGTGTTCACTTGGTGCTCATGGGAGGCCCTCGTGCACTTGAGCCATAACCTACCTGATCATGCTCTGGCCTTGCTCAGGGAGTGTCTTCACAGGGCCAGGACACCTAGAAGACATTTTTGTAAGACCCTGGGAGGATGGCACCTCAGCAGAGTTACCATTTTTGGACTGCCTGGCTCTTTCTAATAGTATCTTAACTCCTGTCTCACTAGCTGTCTGCTTCACTATAAAGAATAAAGAACCTGTTTAGGCAGAGCACAGTGGCCAGGGTTCGATCTGCGTGCCATACCACCCCCAGGGGCTTGCTGAGACAGTAGATAGCTCAGTAGAATAAGTGCTTACCTGGCAAGCACAGGGTCCTGAGTTCAACACCCAGTACTGAAAAGAAAGAGACCATGATTGAGACTGGGTGTGGTGACACTTGCCTTTGTTCCCAGCATTTGGGAGGCTGAAAACAGGAGAATCACTAAGAGTCTGATCTATATAGTGAAACCCTGTAGATCCTGTACCAAATACATTTAAAAGAAAAAATAAATAAATAAAGCTTTAAAAAAAGAATTAAAAAAAAGAAAATCATGGGTAATAAATGCATCTCAATATGTGAATACTAATAAACAAGGACCCAGGAGACATACTGAAAAGTCATGTTGGCCCTTATAATTGTTACAAATGTAGCAGCTGTAAATACAGACCGATGCAGATATAGTTAAGTTGGTGATCTGAGATTATGAGAGGTGTAGCCATTAGAGACGTATTCACAACACCGTGAACAGCTCCTGCTGAAGTTCTGAATGAAACAAACACCTTCATGCCTTAATTCACACAGTAGCTATGATCCGACAGAATTCAGTGAATATTATTTGTCTAGTTTGAAATTACTTATTTTAAAATTGACCCATAAAAACTTTATATTTTCATGGGATAAAGTGATGCATTCTTTTATTCTTAAATTTTTCTTAGTACATGTTTGCAGTACACCATGGCCTCATTCTTCATGGGGAGTTGGGATGACACATCTTAATTCTTTTTGTGTCTCCTTTTCCTCCCCATCTCCCCTTCTTTCTCTAACACTTCCCTCTTGGTTCCCTTCTGTGGGGGCCTAGTCCTCAAAGAGGGATCAGGGTACAGAGAGGATAGAATGAAAAGAAAGAAAATTGGGTCAGGGGGTTTGGACTGCTGGCCTACCAAATGGGTTTATTTTGTCTTACATATGGACATACAAAATCTTGGTCCTGTGCCCAGCGTTTGTCTCAGTTAACTCTAAGCCTCTTTTGAGACCAGAATAGTTTTTTAGGGCCAAGCTGATAAACAGAAGACACTGGGTGCACTGTTGGGCCTGTTGTCCAAACTGCTGGATAAGTAATGTTGCAACATTACTTCCTTATCAGACTGTCTCTTCAGCAAGGTCAAGCTTTTTTTATCTGGGCCCCAATACCCTTCCAATTTTAAAATGATGTAGTAAAACCATGGGAAACTAACATATTGGTAAGTAAAACAGAGTTACAGTCTAAGCTCAGGTAATTTTCTGGAGGACTTTCATTGACACATGTCTAGTGTGACTTCTGAAGGCATGTGAGATACAGAACAGCTGCCATTGTGGACACTTACCCATGTGTCAGGAAGCAGAGTATCCTTCATCCCCTCTGTGAAATGCAGATGGCACCCTCAGTTACTGTGACCAGCAACATTTCTCCCTTACCTCTCCAGAATACACCCCAGTGGTCTGACCTCCACTGAGAATCAGCATCTGGAGTAAGCCCAGGAAGTCATTAACAGAAAGATTACATCCTCAACTCTATGTGTGGTGTGAGTATTTCAGTAGGATAAAAAAAAATTTTAAAAACCAACAAATACAGATAAAATTTAACAATATGTTTCTCAATGAGTTAAAAATTTCAAAAAGCTTCCCCTCAGAGTCTACAACAAAACCAACATAGATACCCCCAGGGACTTATTCGATCATTTTAAACAGCTAGGAGTGCCTAAATCTGGAGAAGGTTTAATGGTAATTTAACTGGTGATCATAATTGTAGGGATCCATTGGTCTCACTCAGATCAGTTCTACCTGGGGAGAAATGGTGGCAGTAATGAGAAAAGGTAGATAAGAAGCCCAAAGCTGGGCTAGGTAGTCTCTGGTCTACTGATGTGCAAGACTAACTCAACCTCACAACAAAAAGGTCCTTCATTTATACTTTAGCAAAATTAGTAACATGTTACTCAAGGTTGCCTAGCAACTAATAGCTGACCTTAACCAGACAGGATGTTTATCTCAGGACCAAGGTACCTTATTTGCTTTGGGCACTGAGGCCTAGTCTCACCTACACACATTTGATCAATTTCTTAGCTTCTTCAGCTCCCAACAGATAATAAATCCAAAGAACTTTAAGTAGAGCTGATGAAAGTCAATTTACAAAGAGTAATTCACCAGAATTGGTTATCAAGTGACCAATTTACCAAAAGATTAATTCACCCTAAACTGTCAAAACTAGCACCTTAAACCATGTCTAAAACAGTTTACTGCAGCAATTTCACAACCACCCTGTTGGCTGCAGTTCTATCACTGGCTGGTCACATCCTGGTTTCTATGACACTTTGGGCCCACGTCATGAAGTTATGAGAGGAATTAGTCTCTTGCAAGTCTTATGCATTATATATTTCTCCAATGTCAAGGACTTTATTTTAAAAAATAGGATAAATTTCTCTCTACCAAAACATCCTACTGCCACTCCTGTTACTTTTCATGATCAGTTTGTGAATAAATTCAATCAAATAAATATTTTGTTCATATTTCAAATTTCAGACCAGTTATATTTAATACCATACGCATAAAAAATAGTTTGCTCTTTAAATACACTTTCATAGCAAGCTGTTCTCCCCTATTTTTGCTGACTTTATCAATCTTTTGAACAAAATTACTGTCCCAATGCCACTTCTTACAGACCCACAATAAATGTGGAAATGAACAAAATTCCCTTCCATGAAATGGGGCCAACACACTAATTTAGGAATGTGGCTTAAATCCAAGGTAGGCCCAAGGCCTCAGAAGTAGAGAAGGTAATAATCCTAGTTGAAGAGCAAATTTACTCATTTCCATACAAAACAACCCCATTAAAGAAGCCCCAGGCTCTAAAAGATGAAGAAGAAAATGTCTACACAAGCCAAATGGGCTGTAAACAGATGCGGTTGGAGCATCACTTCCACTCAGTATTGCCAGGCTGCTCTATGAAATGCCATATTATTTATCCTCCAAAAAAAATAAAATAATAAAAAATAAAACAAAATCCTACAGCAAGGCTCCTCAATTAAACTTCGACTTCTAAGTGTGTGGGCAGATTTCATGGAAGGCGCTACTCTGAAAGAAGTTCACTGATACATTTATATTTCAATAGCCAACTTCAGGTACAGAAGCTGTTATGGTTTGTCTGTATTTGTCTCCACCAAAGCTCCAAGCAGTCATTGAGGCACAGTTCAACAGTTTGTGATTAACTCATGATCCAAGGCTGGGATTATGGGTCTGAGTACTGCTGGGATTATGGGTGTGAGTGCTACACCCAGCCTGGGGAGGATAGCCTAAATGTAACATAAGAAACACAGAGAGACTGACTCCTCTCTGTTGCCATTTGTTGCTGTTACTCCTCCCTTTGGCTCTATGCTCTTTGTGGCCACCTTGAAAGGTTGTTCTCCGCCATGTGCCCCTCTGCCTTGGAGCCAGCTGAGTATGGACTGGAACCTCCTGTAACTATGAGCCCAACAAACCTTTCCTTCCCTCATTTTGGGTGTTGGATATTTGTTCCAGCAACAAGAGAAGAATAACTGAGATGGAAGTCATTATTTTTCACAAGACAACTTCTATTGATTTTAAGAACTTTAGGGAACTCTGGGCAGCCTGTGGGATTCTGGTAAACTCTGACCTTGTTTAGCCCACAGTGCACAGGCATGGAGCTTCTGCTGGTAATGGTCCAAACTTTGAAAGACAAAGCTGAGTCAAGAAGATATACAAACTCTAAATAAACCCATAACAAGAAATGAATTCTAAAATGTGATAAAAACCTATCAAGAAAGAAAAGCCCAGGTTCTGATGGATTCACAACAGAATTCTACAAGAAATTTAGAGAAGATTTAATGCCAACTTTTCTCAAACTGTTCAATGAAATTGAAAGGGAAGCAATTCTCCCAAACTCATTCCTAGAGGTAAGTATTATTCTGATTCCAAAACCAGAGAAAGATCCAGTGAAAAAAGAGAACTACAGGCCAATCTCTCTAATGAATATTGATGCAAAAATCCTCAATAAAACACTAGCAAACAGAATGTAGCAAATCATCAAGAAGATTATGCATTGTTACCAAATGGGATTCATTCCAGGAATGCAGGGATGGTTCAACATATGCAAATCCATAAATGTAATGTATCACATCAATAGAACCAAGAACAAAATCCACATGATCAACTCAATAGATGCAGAAAAAGCTTTTGACAAAGTCCAACACTCATTCATGATAAAAAAGCTTACAGAGAATCAGAATAGAAGGTCTATATCTCAACCTGATAAAAGGCATCTATGAGAAACCAACAGACAACATCATACTAAATGGGCAAAAACTGAAGGCCTTCACTTTAAAATCAGGAACAAGACAAGTCCACCATGTCAACTCCTATTTGATATAGTTTTAGAAATATTAGCCAGAACAATTAGACAAGAGAGAATTAAAAGGGATAAGAATTGAAAAAGAAGTGAAATTATCATTATTTGCATATGGCATGATACTCTACATAGAGGTTCCCAAAAACTCCACCAAAAGTCATAGATTTAATCACCAAGTTTAGCAATGTATCAGGATACAAGGTCAAAACCCAAAAATCAGTAGCAATTTTATACACAAATAATGAATGTACTGAGAGACAAATTAGGGAAACCATGCCTTTCACAATAACATCCAAAAAATGAAACACTTAGTAATCAATCTCACAAAAGACATAAAAGATTTATACAGTGAAAATTACAGTACTTAGAAAAAAACAATTGAAGGGGATTTAAGAAAATAGAAAAATATTCCATGCTCTTGGATAGGAAGAACCAACATTGTGAAAATGCTATAGTCCCAAAATTGTCATACAGATTCAAAGCAATTTGTTCTAAAATACCATTAGCATACTTCACAGAGCTAGAGAAAACTTTCCTCAAATTCACTTGGTACCAGAAAAGACCCAGAATACCAAAAGCAATCCTGGGAAAGAAAGGAAAGGCAGGAGGTATCACAATCCCTGACCTGAAATTATAATTCTATAATAAAATAATACTGTGATAAAATCAGCATAGTACTGGCATAGAGACAGACCTGAGGATCCGTGGAACAGATTAGAAGATGCAGACTGCAAACACACTCAGTCTCCTTATCTTTGAAAAGGGGGCCAATCATGCTCACTGGAAGAAATATAGCCTCTTTAATAAATGGTGCTAGAAAAACTGGCTTTCCACATGCCAAAGGCTAAAACTGGACCTATACCTATCACCATGCACAAGCTACAGTCAAAATGGATCAAAGATTTAAATATTAAAACAGAAACACTTGGGCCAGAGAGATAGCTCAGCAAACTAAACACCTACTTAGGCAAGCACAGGGACTAGGGTTCAGTCCCTGGTATAGCACGCCATGCTGGTCCCACACCCAGTCATACTGAGTTAGAGACTGAGTCTGGGTATGAGGGCACATGACTGTAATCCCAGCACTGAGGAGGATCACTATGAGTCCAAGCTACATAGTGAGACCTTGTGCCAAATACATAAATTAAAAAAAAACCAGAAACTATAAATCTTCTGGAGGGAAAATAGGTAGAAATCTTAACAACACAGGGGTAGGTAGAGAGTTCATGAACAAAAGCCAAACTGCACAGGAAATACTTCAAGGATAGACAACTGGGATTTCATCTTTTTTGAAAAGTTTCTGTGCTTCAAAGCAAATATCCAACAGAAAAAAAAAAGAGAACCCACAAACTGGGAAGAAAGTACAGCCAACTGTCTCTCCGACAAAGACCTTCTATCTAGAACATATAAAGAACTTCAAAAAATAAGGCCCCCAAATTCAAAGACCCAGTCCAAAAATGGGCATCTGAGACGAATACATGTCTCACAGGAAGAAATACAAATGGCAAGTAAATATATGAAAAAATGTTCAGCATCGTTGGTCATTCAAGAAATGCAAATTGAAACAACACTGAGATTCCATCTCACCCCGGAAAGAGTAGCTAACATCAAGAAGCCAGCCAATAACAAATACTGGAGGGGCTGTGGAGAAAAAGGAACTCTTCTCCACTGTTGGTGGGAGTGTAGACTGGTGCAATCATTATGGAAATCAGTTTGAAGATTTCTTGAAAAGCTAGGTTGCAGATCCCATTCAAGTCAGCTATTCCCCTCCTGGGTATTTTTCCCAAAAGAAAATACCCATACCACAGCGATATATGTGCACCCTTGTTTATCACAGCACAATTTCTTATAGCTAAATCCTGGAAACAACCCAGATACTGATCAACTGAAGAATGGATAAAGAAGATGTAGTATTTTCACACAATGGCATATTATTCAACTATAAAACATAATAAATTTGAGTCTTTTGTTGGAAAATGGATGAAGCTAGAGAACATATTCAAGTGAAATAAATCGGAGCCACATATGTAAACATGATATTGCCTCCTTACTGTGAGAACCTGAAAGAGAAAAATGGAATCTAAAAGCTATAATAGATACTGATGAAAGGGAATAAATGTATTCAAAAAGAAAGAGTTACTGAGTCGAGAAGAAGGATTAGGGAGGGTGTGGAGAAAGAGATTTATCTATGTATATAAGCAGGATGGTTTGGACAATAGTACTGTGCATTTCTGCTATCTATGGAAAGGAGAAGATAATACTTAATTTGTTTTGTCTCCCTTTTTCAATTGTTTGTAGTTCTCTTCTTAACTTATTATACAGTTCTTCTAATTTTACATGCATATATCTGGTAATATGAATGACTGGTTGGAAGGCAACACTATTACAACAAATATTGTGAAACTCATATTACTTTAATAAGTGAAATTCTGTAACACTTGTAATTTTTTCTGTTTTAATTCTAATATGTACTCTCTTACTTTTCTTAGTGTGTTTAGCACAGGATCTCACTACACAGATTAGACTCACAGTGACCCTCCTGTTTTCAGCCTCTCAAACACTAGGATTACAGGCTTGTGCCACTATACCCAGTCTCAAACACATCTCAGCACTCGCCAGGGGTAGGGATGGAACCCCATCCCGAGTCTGCCTAAGCAGACACTTCAATCCTCTGAGCTATCTGGTACACTTTCTTTTATTTTTTAATTTTTTTTGGCGGAACCAGGGGTTGAACTCAGGCTCCTGCGCTTGCCAAGGAAGTGTTTATTCTACTGAGCCATCTCCCCAGCCCCTTGCACTCTCTTTTAAAATAAATAAAATAAAATGGAATTCAATTAAGAGAACAATGCTACTATTACATAATAAATAAATAAAAACAAGCCCCAACTGATAGCCTGTGTATCCAAAACCACATCAGCCTGGAGCTGTAAGACAATTCACAGTAACAGATATAAACAATATTTCTTTGTTTTTCTTTCTTTTTTTTTTTTTTTGTGTGTGTGTGTGGAACCGGGGATTGAACTCAATAAACAATATTTCTGTAATATTATGTTTCAGTGGGCAGGCCAAGTAGATCGGCGAATTAAAGCACCTGCTTAGGTAGTCACAGGGACTGGGGGTTCAATCCCTGGGCCTGCAGTGCCAGCCCCACTCCCAGAGCATGCTGAGACTGTGATTGAGACTGGATGTGGTGGTGCAGGTCTGTAATCCCAGTTTGTGAGGCTAAACACACGCAGATTGTTATGAGTCTGACCTATGTAGTGAGACCCTGTAGACCCTGTACTAAAATATATATATATATAAAGATCTTCTGTAATATTATCTTTCAAAAAAGGAATTTTGGAAGGACACATACACTCAAGCTGGAGCAATTTCCTTCATTTCTTTCTGCTCCTTCCTTGTGATGCCCACAGCCTGGACTAGCACCAAAAGTGCTGCTGTCCATACCAAAGACAGCCTTCTGCTCCTGGCCTCTTCTCACCTCACCTCCAGGTGGATCCAAAGCTATGCCACTACCCCAGGTTCTCTCTGTATCCAAGTGCCAATGCCAGGTCCCCCTGGTTGCTATCTCCAACTGGACGCATTCTGCAAAAGCAACATGTCTCTCTCTTCCTTTGTGTTACAGTAGGCATGGTTCCCGCACTGCTGCCTCCTCTTTCCAGAGAGTTCTCCAAACAGTCCACAGGAACTTGGTGAAGGTTCTAGAAAAGGGAGTTACAATTACTCTGCAAAACTGGAATGCAAACAAGTTCAGGGTGTGGCAGGATTCAGGAGACAAAGTAGAACTGGCTAACCAAAGAAGATAGCAGCCATAAATCCCACATAGTCATCACCTCCCAGCTACCCTCATCTGTCCTGATCTGCAGGGACAGAAAAGTACAGCTTACCACTGAGGAGCATTCTCAGGTAGTTTTGAGATCAGGAAACAAAAAGGTGATGGCATTTCAAACCATCATTATAATAAAAGTACATTTGTTCATTTAGTCAATACTATAGCCATGTATAAAAATTGCTTCTGGGTTCCAATCATGTAGCTGCTATCACTCTTAAAGAATTATTTTGCTGTCTCCATAAAATCATGGTGATCAAAATCCATTAGGTGGTATGAGGAGAGATACTAGATATAACTGGACCCAAATAAATTGCCTGCACTCAGGACTTCATTATCCTGATGAGCAGGTCAGGAAAATAGCTTCCTATGTACCTCTACCTGTTCCTGTACCTCAGAACAGAATCACAGTGGAGCTTAGTCCTCTCTGGGCCTGCCCAAGCTTCCATTCTAGTGTAAAGGATTTTTGAACTGCTCTGGTATCTCGTTATATATCTATGACTAGCAATGGTTGTGTGCACCTGCATGCACATGTCTGTCTGTCTGTCCCTCTCTTTCTGTCTTTGTCTCCCTCTCTTTCTCTGTCTCTTCATCTCATTATTCTCTTTCTTCCACTCTGTCTTTGTCTCTCT
>PVKA01042041.1:0-17663 GCA_004027165.1 Ctenomys sociabilis
GGAGGGGGAGGGAGGGGGGAGGGAAAACACAGGAATGAAAGGAAGTATGTGCTACGGAATCTGTAGCCAATCAAACAGTAGTAAAGTAATACTATAAAAACTTTATAATTATCAGTTCAACAACTTGGGGTTAAAGTAATAACCCCATTCCTTGGAAGCCACAGACTACAAAAACTCACCCAAGATATAGCTATGAAAGAGATTTCATTATGGTTTTAAAGCTCCCCTAAGAAATGTCTCCAGGCCTGGGTGGTTTTACTACAGAATGCAGATACAGTCCCAAACTTGAAGCCAATTTCCCACAAGCTCTTCCAGAAAATACAAGAGGAGAGAGCACTTCCCAGATGATTTCATGATAGCGGTATTAAGATACACAAATCAGCCAAATAATGTTTAAGAAAAACCCCGCACAGATTACTATTTCTCGTGAAATTAGGAGCAAAAATTCTCAGCAAATATGAATTAAATCATGTTCAACAATATACTTTCAAGATTACCCATGGACTCAGAAAATACGTGGTCCCTTAAGACTTCTTGGCAGGATATTACTGGGTGTCTAAAGTAAGTGTTGGTGGGAACATCTTGGTCCACTTCTGCTGCTATAACAAAATATTATAGACTTGGAAATTTATAGATAGAAATTTCTTTCCCAGCATTTTTGAGCCGGGAAACGTGACCTTAAGGTGCCCGTAGGCTGGCGCCTTTGCTTCCAAGATGGTGCTTCATGGTGGCCTCCTCACCAAGGAGCATCGGCCTGCTAAAGCCGATGCTGTCCCCAGCCCCTCCCGAGGTGACCACTGTGGAAGCCTGACCTCGCAATGCCCATGAGCCAACTTCAGCAGAATTCTGGAGGGGACACAAGCATTCAGACCTCGGCGGGGAGTGTCTGCTGCTCTGCCCTAAGTAGAGCCGCTTGTTGGATGACAAAAATAGTGAGAATTTGGACTGAGGATTTCTGCCCAATCCTGTAAACATGTAATGCTGTGAAGCTATACATTTTAAATGGTAAATATTATGATATGAAATTAAAGACCAAAAAGGTGTTTTTACAACTATCCACTATGACCACATTGGTTGTATTTTTAGGTGTTCCAGATTGAACATTAAAACTCAAAGCAGTCAACCATATCAATAGGCAGAAGAACAAAACCCAAAGATTAGACCAACCGACAGGGCAGACATCTGATGAAGCCCACCATCCACTGATGGCAAAAAATTCAGCCAGCTAGGAATAAAAAGGAATTAACTCAGAAATCCGACAGTTGGCCAGGGAGAGACATCGTGCACACCAGAGACGAGAACAAGGCGAGGCCAGCTGCTCTCCTGCCTCCGTCCAGCACTGCTCCAGGAGCTTTAGAGCCGAGGTAAATGGAAGAACTAAAGAGCGTGTGCAGCAGGAGACAACAAGACGATGCTCCGGGACACCACCTGGGACCACAGCACGGGGAGGCTGAGGCAGGAGGATCGTCACGAGTTTGAGGCTATCTGGGGCTCAATGGTAAGCTCAAGGCCATCCTGAACCACACACAGAGAATCTGTCTCAAGAAACGAAATGAACAAACAAAAGAAAATCCTCAGGGTAGAAAATCCCAAGGAATCTGCAAAAATATGTAATGAACTTTCAAAATAAAATGTTGAATGGGAATGTGGGAAATAGGGCCGGCAAGATAACTCAGTGGACTAAGCACCTGCTTAGGCAAGCACAGGGACCACGGTTTGATCCCTGGCACCACATGCAGTACTAACCCCACCCCCAGAGGTGCCCACCTGTAATCCCAGTCCTGGGGAGGCTGAAAACAGGAGGATCACTATGAGTCCAAGCTGCGTAGTGAGACTCTGTAACAGCCAAGTACATAATAAAGAAAAGCATGTGGGAAATAACTGAAAGCATATATCACTAACGAGGATTTGGAGACATCAATGAAGTGCGTGAGAAGAAATGCAGCATCCTTAGCTTCCAGGAAAGTGCAGGACTGACCTGGGAGATAGCTCAGCAGTGTAAGTGTCTGCATGACAAGCACAGGCTCCTAAGTTTGATCCTCAGTACAAAGAAAAAAGAGAGAGAGAGAACATGCAAATTAAAACCGCAGTGGCTACACTCCATCCGAACAGCTACAGTAAAGGAGCCGAAGTCACAGCCCCACCCAGCGCTGCCAGGGCCGTGCAGGGGTGCGATGCCTCCTCGCATCCTGCTGCTGGGGCTGTGAACTGGGGTGTCACGTGGGTGCCGTGTGGGTTCTCAGAAAACTGAGCACACAGCTACCCACAGCCCGGCAGCTGGGATTTTCTGTGTCACGCACCTGCTGGGTAGACCAAGCCGCGGCCAGCAATTTGAAATCATCTTGCTCACCGCCTGCAGCATTAGCAGGTTGCAGGGTGTTACGACCTCCATGTTGGTGTCCCCTACGTCCTGTCTTTGAAACCTCAGCCCTCCACCCAGATGAAACTATAAGGGGCACTTGGGCAGGTGAAGAGACTTCGGGGCCATGGGCCTTCGCAGTAGGGTGTGGAAGGCTGTCACTACTTTCATTTTCTTTCTCAATTCCTGGAAGACAGAAGAGTTGATTAAATGAGGAATTAAACCAAGAAGTGATCAGTCTCATTTTCATCCCAATGGTCTCCTGAAAACCACACACAGCAATCCTACAAAACCCACAACACAGAGCTTGATTTCTCACTTTCAGCTGGGACTTGGAAGTCTGGACCGAAATCCAGGTCCTGCAGCTGGAGGTGGCCCTGCCTGGCGTGGGAGGAGACTCTGGCTGAGCTGGGTGTGGCCACTCTGAGACAGCTATACAACTGTGAAGACCTGAAACCTATTAAACTCTACCCTAGGAAAAGAACAGAAAGCAATCGCCACCCCCTCCCAGGCTCCAGGCTGCCATCCATGGAGCCCCAGAGAGCAGGCGCTGAGTCTGGGGCTCAGTCTGGCCGCGGCTAGCCCTGTGCCTACTTATCTCCTTATGGGGCTTCCGCAAGCCCTACATAGGGAGCTTGTGCTCCCCTGACTTTACACCTGAGCCCTAAGCCCCGATGTCACAGTGGTAGGAGGCTGAGCCTTGGGGAGGAGCCAGGCCCTGCAGAGGCCCCCCATCAGTGCACAGTCAGAGTACAGAAGCAGGCATCACAGGGCCTGCCCTGCCCTCATCTGGAGGCACGGCCCAGAAGTGACCATGTGAACCCGAAAGCAGGTCCTGGGCCAGACCCCAGCTCTACCTGGATGTGAGAAACACACTGGGCCAGCTCCGAGCTGCTCAGTCCATCTGCAAGCGGTTGCCTTCCAAGTCTACATAGACCAAGGACAAGTCTTCTCTGGTCACAGGTGACTGTGAGGCTCCGTGCTCAGCTTAGGCTTCAGTATCTGGCCCGTGGTTTCATCAAAGACCCCAGGACGGGGCCAAGTGCATGCCTGCAGCCCCTCTCGGCCCTCACCCACGGTGTAATTCCTGTCATCAGACAGCGTATTAACTGCTTTCTGAGAGCATTCCTCAGCCACGCTTCACAGCAAATGGAAAGCAGCTTTAGTTCCTCTGGACTGAATTCACCTAGCGAATGCAAATGCAGACCAAAGCAAAGGGAGAAAGCAGGCAGGACAGAGGGCTCTGAGACGGAGGGCGCTGCGAAGCACTGGCGCACCCACGCCTGCGTCCTCGGACAGCAGTGCATGGTACTCTCCCCAGGAGCCGCGACACCTGCTACTGATTTTCTTCTGCCCTGGTTTGGAACTTGTTGGCGGGTTCTCCAACTAGAAGAGGACTCTGGCTGTTACTAGAGGCAGCCAGAAGTGTGCTTTCCAGGTGTCCACGATGCGCAGATGGCAGCCTGCACTTAGAGACAGAAGGGGGAAGCCAGAAGAGACGAGGGAAGGAGCAGGGGCTGAGAGAGGAGACAGAGTGACCCGAGAGGTAGAGGGAGGGAGGAGGAGACCGGAGACCAGGGCCGGGGCTGGCGGTGGCTTGGTGGGTCTCTGCCTGGGATTCTGAGTAGGAGCTGCACCAGGCGCAGCCGGCCCTGGTACTTTCTCGCAGGTCTTTCAGTCACAGGCCATGGGGAACAGTCGAGGTTCACACACCCTTGCTCATTCACACTAATATGGTCCAAAGACGGTCACCCCAATTTGTCAACTCTGGACACTGAGACAAATCTCTGGAGGCCCCGTTTGCACCCTGCTGGTGCCTGCTGTGGTCCTCAGATCCGCAGGACGTTCGCACGGGCCCTCTCACTGAGGCTGCGCGGGAGTCCTCCACCTCAGAAGCAGTCACCCGGCTCCCTCAGCCCCGCCCATCCCCAGCTCCCCGCGTCGGTCCACCCCAGGACCAGCCTCTGGTCCACTGCCCCTTCCAGCCCTGCCGTCTTCAATCCCGTGGCGCCCAGTGTCTCCTCATTTCTATCTGACTTACAGTAGGAGCCCGGCCCGCGTCCCCTGAACTTCTACCACCAACCCCCGGCTTCCCGCTTGAAGTCTGTGCTGAGAAACTCCTTCCCACAAGGAAGCATGTGCCGCTGCTGTTGCATCCGCAGCAATTTCACACAAAGTCTCTTGAAATTGTACGCTGGGAGCATTACGTATTTGACCTTTGGCCGTTTGAGGCGAAGTCTATTCCAGTCTTGGCCAACTCAGCACAAGGCACAGCCTTCCCTGTTTGCATCTGACTGAAAACTCAACGCCGCGCTGGGTTTCTCTCACCCACCTTGGACACCCAGAACTGCTGCCCCCTGGGTCCTGCCATCTGCCAGTGTAGCCCTACTCTGCAGTCCTTATCAAATCTCACCTAGCACCATCATTATTGTGTTGCTGCACAAAGGATGGTCAGATATTTAGAGGCTAAAACTAGCTCCACTCTTGATGAAAAGACCAGGCACGGCACTGCTAGAGCACGGCGCCAGCCATAGCCTGGTCCCATCAGGAGTCAGCCGTCTCCATGTTCGTGCGGAGTGCTGGCAGGATTCCATTCTGGTGAAGTGGTGTTCCAGGTCTTTGCTTGCTGAGGGCTGAAGGAGGCTCTTGGAAACTAGAGGTTGCCCTCACGCCTGAGCTGCGTGATCTCCTCTTCAAATCCTCTCATGCTGCACCTCTCTGGCTTTGGAAAGAGGACCATGTCACCTACCCAGGACATGGAAGGAGGGAGTCACCTACCAGGTTGGGGCTGGCTGGATAATCTCCTGGCTAGCTCCAGGCTAGCGCTTAGCAGCCCCTGTTCCCAACAGAGAATATTTTCTTTAGAAGGGACAAGTCGCATGTGGCTGCACCCAGGGCCAGAATCTGGGGTCTTCTTGGGGTACTGCCTGCCCCACTGGGCTCATGCAAGGCTTTCCAGCTGGCATCTCTGCTGCTGGAGCACACAGACCCCACACACAGGTATTGGACACTTTTGCTCCAACCTTTTCCTATCTCAACTAGAAAGAAGCCCAACTTTCATACATTACTCTGCCATAATGAAGACTGAACATGAGTCATCTTATGAAAAGGAATGCACATGGAGACTGTCACTGTAACTGAGATAAATCTGATGTGAAGGCATAAATATCATCGCATGGTGTCTCTTACATGAGAAGCTCAGAGTATAAGGAAGGAGCACAACAAAGGACACAAAGTAAAAGGTAGGGAGCCAGATCTTTTCCAACAGGGAAGGTGAACAAGGGCTGGAGGGCGGGAAGGGCATGAGAATAGGTGTTAAGCTGTGTCGTTTGTGCCCCAGCTCCACACCAGGAGGGTACATGGTGCATAGCAGGCACACAGGCCAGTGAGTGACCGGTGGTGGTGCGTAACAAAGGTGGACTAGAGACCTGACTGCGGGCCCTGCACCACCTTCTGCCCCTTCTGATCTTGCTGAGGACCTGAGTGTGCAAGCCTGCCGGGAGGGTCAGCGGTCCTGACAGCTCTTTCTAGCAGTGGACTGCGCAGGTCAGTCCCAGGTGGCGCTGGTGGAAACCAAGCTCACATGATTCAGGCTTCTCTCCTCTCTGCCTCGCTGCTCAGGGGCTGCCACCTCCATTTTGGGAGTCTGCTGTAGGTCAGCCTCCTGCTCTCAGATGTTACCTGCACTTTGTCCTTCTGTAGCCCTCGGACTCGGTTCCCAGGCCAGCCCCACCCCATCCCGCAGATTCCAAACTCTCTGTGCAAGCTCCCTGCCTAAGACGGCATCATATTGTCAACCCAAGGCCATCTCTAAACAACTTCTGGTGCTCACACAGTGTGACAGGTTTTTGGGAGTATGGTGGGGAAGTGACAAGTGTACAGTGGGCACAGATGCGATCAGTTTTGAGTAACAAACAATTTGGATCCTCAAGTGGTTGAACCTGAGGGGGAAGAGCCTGCAGACACAGGGACGGGGCATGGTGCCCAGCCGCCTTTCAGAGCCCATCAGTAAGCTCTAGAAGCCTCATGGGGGATGGGAGGGCAACCTGTGATGGGCACAAGGACCCTGTGGGTCTCCTTCTGTAAGTCCTGATTGAACAAGCCGGAGGTGGGAAATTTATTCCTTCATTTTCATGAAAAGAAGTCATTCCCTTGTGTTTTTTGAAAGGGAATTTTGTAATCCATATCCGTGTGATTAACAAAACATACTATTGAAAGGCCAGTGAGATAGCTCAGCAGACTAAGTGCTTTCTTAGGTAAGGACAGGAGCCAGGGTTGGATTCTTGGCACTACATGCCGTGCTGACCCGCTCCTGGGTGCACTGAGCCAGTGATGGAGTCTGGGCATGGTGGCACATGCCTGTAATCCCAGCACTAGGGAGGTTGAAAACAGGAGGATCACTATGAGTCAGCTGCATAGTGAGACCCTGCACACACACACACACACACAGACACATACACAGACACACACATGCACACACACACAGACACAGACACACACACAGACACACAGACACACATACACGCACACAGACACACACAGACACAGACACACAGACACACACGCACGCATGCACACACACACACACAAATGCACACACACACACACACACACACGCACACACCAAAAACAAAACCATGCCGTTGGGTTCTGTTGACAGCCTGATGTGTAAATCGTCCCGGTTCAGCCTGATGTGAAGTCCTACAAGATGCAAGCTGTGTTTTGTGGTCTGGTCATCGTTTCTCCTGCCAATGCTTCTTCACTGAGCGCCTCTGCTGTGTTTGGCACCGCGTGCTGCGCCTCCACTCTGACAGGCAGTGCAGGAGGCTGGATGTCATTGTCACGTGACTCTGTGCTGTCTCCTCTGCGCCGGTGCCATGCAGGGGTGTAAGGCACACGGACGCCACACATTTGCTGTCTACAGGAGCAGGTGTGCAGGATGCATAGGCCTTCCTGCTTTGTCACCCTGCTGAGCAGGAACCACCTGTGGCACTTTGAAGGCCATGGATTCCTTGCCACTAACGAGCAGTTTCTGCTTAAGAAAAGTCCAGCAGCCTCAAGAAGAGTGGATGGTCACATTTGGGGCCATTTATCGATCCCAAGCATTCCTCACAAATTAGTGGATTGTATAAAGCCTCGCTTTCCTGATCTGATTGCCAGTGGGGAGCAAGCAAAATGTGCATTGCTCTCACACAGTGTCATTTATGAAATTTCCACTCTGTCCACGTCCTGGAGTGCATTTCCTTTCCGAGGGGGGCGCTGAGTGTTTCTCCCTCACAAGTGGTGGATTTCAAAAATGCACTGAAGGGCCAGAGAGATGGCTCAGTAGAAAGTGTTTCCCTGGCAAGCACAAGGGGCTGAGTTCAATCCCCGGTTCCGAAAAAAAAAAAAAAAAATCACTGAAATGGGACTGTACCTGTTTATTGATACCCTGACAAAGCCAGTTGGACAGGGAAGCCTGAGTTTTCATCTTTTGCACGGTTAACCTGACCCTGAATCTTTTATTTATTTATTTATTGTTTTGCTTTGTTTTTATGTATTTGGTACAGGGTCTTACTGTGCGGCTCAGATGCATAATGATCCTCCTGTTTCCAGCGAGCCCTGGATTGCAGGCATGCGCTACTGCACCTGGACTCTGGGGCCCTCAGCCAGTGGCATACGGCGCCCGGGATCAAACCCTGGTCTCGTGCTTGCCTGAGCAGGCGCTTAGCCTCTGGGCTTTCTTGTCAGCCCTGGACCCTGATTCTCCATGGCGTATAGGCAGGGGGCTCAGAGGGTGAGCAGCGATGCCCTGTGCTAGCTCTGGCTCCCCTGGAATCCTGCGAGGATGCTCCCAGCAGCGTCCCTGTACTGATCAACCAGTCTGGTCTGCGCAGCCCTGATGGCCAGTGCAATGCTCGCCGCAACCACACAGAGCATGCGCAGTCCCTCCACGCAGAGTGGCTGCCGCTAAGGACAACCAGCCTGAGCACCAACCAATGCCAGCTCTTGCCGAGGCGCTGAAGCTGTTCACAAGCTGAAGCGCTGCTGCCCAGGCCTCATGCCAGTTCAGCTCATGACGCCACTACTGCTGAGAAACTTTCTTACGGGTAACACTGTATTCTGTTTTCCAAAATATGTTAGACGTTTCAAAGGGACACGATTCAAGCCTCTGCAGCCTACCACTCGCTCCCGGCTGGCCTGCGGTCAGGCATGAGCATAGCCTGGATGAGACTCAGTGCTGGGTAGTAACATCAATACAGAGCTGTCCCCAGAGTGCCCAGCTCCGCCCTGGGCCCAGAACTGCTTTCGTATCCTGCACAAGCACTTTGTGCTGGTTCTAATCCCACGGTGCCACATGCCTGACACTGTAGGCACATTGCCGTGGGGTTATAATCACCAGAATTGTCTGTTTACATCACTGGCCCGACTGCATTTCCAGTTCCCGAGGGCATAGTGCGCTCCTTGCCAACCTGTCCAAGCCTCCAGCAGAATTCTTGGCACCCAAATCCACTCGAGTGTCAGTGTTTGTTAAATTTGCAAAGGGCTTTTATACGCTCTCCCCCCTTTCCTGCTGCTAGGGGTCCTGTGAGGCAGGAATTGTTGAGGAAATTAAAGCTTAAGGAGGGTGAGGCCTGGGTCAAGGGTCCACAGCTAATAAACTCCATAAATCTGTCCCTAATCATGCTCTTCCCATCACTCCTTCTGCTTTATTTCCAGGGGGCCTCAGTTGCCTTTGGTTGTTCCTCTCTTAGCTGAGGAAATGGCCAGAGCAAATCTTAAAACTCTGGCAGCATCAGGACGAAGCAATGGGAAGACAGCAGGGGCTGTGTCCTGGAAAATTCATAGGCATGCGATGAAGGCCAGGGTTCTGGTGGCAGCCACGGAACTTCAGTGGCCCTGGATGTGGAGGAAGTGAGGCATTCTCCATCTTTGTATCCACACACTCAGGAAAACACCAGTCCTGTGACCCAGCCACCTGAGCCCTGTGGCCCTCATGTGGCCTGTCCCCACCCATGTAGCTGCCCTTCCACGTGCCTTTTGTCTTGACATAGTTGGACAAAAGTGACTACCCTGCCTGTCCAGCCCTCCAAGTCCAGCTTCTGCCCCTCTCTCCCAGGGTGGCCAAGAACCAGGGCCAACAGCAGGTGGTGTAGGGCCTCTGTGGTGGGGCCTCATGTCAGGGGACCCTGAAGACAGCGGTTAGAATCCTGAGGCACTTGGACATAGGGAGCACAATTCATGGGCCCCAATCCTCCCCTAGGGCCTGCTGAGCCCACTTCTCCCAAACCCCCTCCCCGTGTGCCAGTGCTACCTGGCCCTCAGCACCTGTCGAGAAGCCTGGTGTCAGAACAGGCTTGTCCTGTGACAACCAACGCCACAGCCTGGAGACCCTGTCCCTGCTCCTGCCAGGACAGCAGCCACAGCCAGTCATAGTCTTTCCACAGGCCCACTCGAAACAAAACGTGAGCCCACGTTTCTGCATCCTGGCACCTGTGTTGGAAATCAGATGCTGACTGTCTTGTAGATCTCGAGAAATTGGTTTAGCTTTGGGGGTCAGAAAGCTGTTAGTGAAATTTGAAGTGAGGTTTTAAAACTCAGAGCCTTTAAAATATTAGCTTTTTTTTCTCACAAGAATGTAATGGAAATCCAGAATCTGGGAATGAGAAAGGGCCAGGAAATCATAGGTGTCTGCCCCTAGGAGGGACAAGCGGTCACCGTGTGTGTTTGAACAACAACACTTAGAAAAAACCCTTTGCAGGAATTTGGGATCCACTAAGATTTTATAATTTCAAAGATAGAAAGATTTGGCAGGGGGATCACAAATTTGAGCCCAGCATAGGCAATTTAACAATTTAGAGGGCAAGAGAGATGGCTCAGTAGAATACATGCTTAACTGGCAAGTTCAAGGGCCTGAGTTCAATCCTCAGTTCCACAAAAAAAAAAAAAAAAAAAAAAATAGAAAGTAAAAAAATAAAGAAAGGTCTGGGGATGGAGTTCCGTATGAAGGCTTTGGGTTTAATCCTCAGAACTTAGAGCAAAAGGGGGTGGGGGAAAGAAAGGAAGGAGGGAGGGAAGAAAGAAAAAAGAAACAGATTGAAAATTTACCAAGAAGACAAATGACAGTGAAAGCAGAGAGCCAGGAAATGTGAGGACATCAGCCAAACAGCTTGGAGGAAGCGGACTCCAGCAGCTCTGCTGTCTTAGTGGTGCTGAGTTTGGGGTCCCTGGCTCTGACTCCGAGGTGGGAGGGACTGGATTTCTGATGCTGTCCCACAAGGCTTGTTGAGATACTCAAGATGACTGTTCCCAAGCTGACTTAGGCTCCAAAGAAAGGAAAGGGAAGGGAAAGGAAGAGGGGAGGGGAAAGAACAGCTCCCTTCCTGACCCCAAAGCTAAACCAGTTTCTCGAGATCTAGAAGGCAGTCAGCATCTGATTACCAACACAGATGCCAGGATGCGGAAACGCGGGCCCATGTTTGTTTTGGGTGTGTTTGTGTAAAGACTGTGGAAGGGAGCGGAGAGAGGAAGGGAAGGGCAGGTAGGGCAGGGCAAAGAGAAGAGAAGAGGCGAGTTCCACAGCAACTGGGGAGCTGCGCGCCCTACGCAGCCCAAGGAACTCTCAGCTCGTGGGTGACTCTTGTCTTGTCTCCATGCCTGGCTCCGGGATTCAGCGCTCACCGGTGAATGGATGGAGGACCCTGGGCAGCCCCCGTCTGTGTGGAGATGGCGAGGCCCATCCTGGGGAGCCTGGCAGCGGCTCCTGGGAGCAGTCATCCGAGAGCCTTCCGAGCGGAGGCTGCGCCCTCCTGCGACCCTAGCACAGCCTGGCACGGACGCCTCCTCTGCGGGGACCAGACCCTAATTGCGCCCACCCCTCTTGGGGTGGAAGGCGACGCGAGGCTCCCCCAGTCTGCCCCTTCCGGCCCTCAGGACTCCGGATAGCCCAGGTGGGCAATACTGAGGCTCCACTGCTCGAATGGCGATGAAGGCCTGGCGTCCCTGCCGTCGGAGCCCCTCCTTGCTCCTGCTCCATCGCGGGCCTGCCTGGGCTGGTCGGGTCTGGGGCCCTGGAGACGGCGGCACCCAGGACCGGGACTGGGAACGAGGCGGCTAGCAGCGGTGCGACCTGGGGCGAGCCAGCCCGGGGCGCTGGTGTGGGCTGCAGCGCTGGGCGCCAGGCCACACAGGCGCAAAGGAGGACCGGCGTGGGCTGCTGGCGTGCGCGGTGTGTGGGAGCGTGGCGACCTCGCGAACAGCCACGATGCCGCCGCCCTGGTGCAAACGCCATGGCGCGCGGGCGGGTTTCGCCTCCCTCTGCCCCGCGTAGGCTCGCGCTGCGTTTGAGTCAGGGCGCAGTCGCAGGAGAGTGTTCCGCAGTGCGCAGCGTGGGGCCTCGGCTTCCTGGAAACGTGCTTCGTAAGCGGTCTTAAACCCTAAGGAGGATAATCTCCTTCTGGGACGATGTATACGCGTACACACACAGACATACACACAGACACACACACACACCCTAGTGTCTCTTTGCTTCCCTCATGGCCCCTCAAAAGGAATAAAAAAGGAGTGAATTTCATCTCTGATCCCTTTCCTCAGAAAAGATAATGCACTAAAACGATGTCTTCCCAACTGACTACTTTGTTCCAAGCAGTGTGTGTGTGTGTGTGTGTGCGTGCGCGCACGCGCGCGCGCGGCCGCGCACACATGCACACGTGTGTTGGTGGGTTAGAGGCACTAGCTAAGGGAAGCATTTTCCACGATGGCTGTGCACCAAAGCTATGTGCTCACGTGGTCGAACACTACTTCAGCTTGGACTTGCTAATTTCTCCACTAAAAATCTTCCGACTTGCGATTGACGATGTTCTGTACTAAGGTTGGGAACTCCTACGGAAAGGCAGCTACGCCTGGCCTTTCCAATAAGACCATCTCTATTCAGAGGACCAAATGACTTCTGTGGTATCAGGTCCCTGCTGGCGAAATGGTGAGAGAGGAGACGGTGGGGGAGGATCAGACAGCCAAAACTCTGCTGTTGTTCTATCTTTTGGGCCCTCAGCTCAGAAAAAAAATGCATTGTTGTAAGAGGCTGGGGTACCCTCGAAATTCAATACCTTTTAAGAAGCATAAAATATCAGTGTTGCTAATAATGAAAACGTGGCGCTTGGAATGCTTGATAGATGCCAGACAACCTGCTTTCGGTTTGCACGCGTTGTCTCCACCTCCACACTCACCGCGTACCACAGCTGTAATTAGGAACATCTCACGGAGGAGGGCAACAGGCTCGGCAGAGGGACTTGTGTCTGGCACAAAGCCAGAAAATCACAAGAAGGGAAATCGCGGGAGCAAAGGTCCAGTGTCGAAGCCCCTGCTCTCCCATGCAAGGCATGGGCAGAGGACATGGCGAATGGTCACACTGCACTACAAGACACACTGCTTCAGCCCTGCTGTCGCTGGTGTCTGGTGGTGCTCCCTGAGGCCTCATACAGCCATAGTGGGGTCTTTGGGGGTGGCTGGATCTGGAGAGTCTGATGCCGGGATTAAGGGTGCAGTGCTAGGACTGAGGGCATGCTTGAGGGGTGGCTGGAGAAGATGTAAGAGACGGGAAGTGGGGCGTCCCTGCTGCTTGCTGCCTGGACACTTCCACTGCCTGCTGCCCACCACAGGCCATTTCTCCCTGCGCTACCCACTCTGCTGTGGACCCAGCCAGCTGCGGACCAAAGCCTCTGCACACTATGGGCTGAGACAAACATTTCCTCTCCTATATCTGGGTCTTGGATATTGTGTCTGGGAAGCAATAAAAATTAGGATAGTCCTGCTCAAAATATATACCCTTGCTTCCAGTTCAGTTACCCCATCCCTCTTGCATTAGGAAGCAGGCCTGCAAGGCCTCTTTGTGAGCACCTAAAATTATGGGATGTAATTTGAAAAACACAGGGAATGCTGCTGCAGAGGGCCGCCTGCAGAGGGGCATGGCGTCCTTGTTCACCCTGTTCTCTGGATCTGGCACCTTGCCCCTTCAGGCTCTTCCACCATCGACATGACCATGAAAGGGAGATGTTCTACATCTACTCAGAACACCCAGGCAGCCTGGCCAGTGCCACTGAAGACACTCACGAAAGAGGACTCCGGAGCTGCTGCAGGAAGCGCTAAGAATGTCAGGAAAAGCGCGCGCAGAGCCACAGGGGACGACGGGGAGTGCCGTGAGGTGTGTGGGACTGTGGCTTACTGCAGCCTTTTTTTAATTGCACATCCACAGCAGCTTCAGGCCGTCTCACATCATGTAACTGACACAGCACGGTTTGGCGGCAGCTTCTAGCCCACCACACTCACACAGAAACAGTGGTCAAAGTGAAGACAGTGAGGATGAGGTGGCGGGGTGGCAGCTGCTGTCACTGAGGGGAGAGAGGCCCTTGCCTCTGGGCTGTCTGAAGCCATGGGCCGGTCCTTGGCAGAGGAGAAGAGGCAGCGACGCCTGCAGGGCAGGCATCAGGCTCTGTGCTCGCCACTTGTCACGGTTTGTGTCTAGCTGTCCCCACAAAGCCTCATGATCATGGGTGGAGCTCTAGAGCTTTCAGTTAGCTCATGAGCCACTGGGATTGTGGCTTCGAGTGCTGCTGGGACTACGGATGTGAGCAGTATGCTAAGCCTGGGGCGGACAGCCTGAATGCACCATAACGGAGAAGGACTTCCTCTCCGAGGCCATTGCTGCTGCTGCTGCTCCTCCCTTGTTCTCTTGCTTTTTCCTGCCTTCCACAGCCATGAACGGCTGCCCTCTGCCATGTGCCGCTCTGCCTGGGAGCCAGCTGAGTGTGGACTGAAACCTCCAGTAATTGTGAGCTAAATCAGCCCTTCCTTCCTTCATTTTGGATATCGGATATTTGTCCTAGCAATGAGAGAAGAGTAACTGAGATGCCACTTCTTCTCATCCACTGGCATGGAGTCACTTCCTGAGGAAGTCTCAGGGCCCCAAGGGATGATAGCCCCACAGCCTGGAGTCACCCGTAGGTAGGTGACAGTGGGCAGAGACAGTGGTGGGCGGAGACAAAAACTTAGCAAAGCGCTCAAGTATCCTGAGGCTGCACGCACCACAGAGATGCAGGTTTGTCCTTTTGTCTGGAGGCAAACAGGGCGGATCTTCAGTCGCATAGGAGTTAAGTCACTCCATCACCATTCTGCAACCGCAGGTGTCCGGCGCTCAGCACAGGGAGAGAAAGAAGCGGTCGGAGAGGAAATGGCTCTCAGCAGCTCGCACCCCGCCCCAACTTGTTGATGGAAAAATCAGCCAAAGTGTTTGTCGACCCAGGATTGGAAAGGGCTGAGAGGTGGCAGCCATCCCTAAAAGAGGTCACTATTAAGGGGATGAAAGGCAGCTGGCAGAGTCATTAACTGCCAGAGTTTCAAAGCCCTGGTATTAAAATAAAACTGGGTGTTTGTTTCGGATGTAGCCCTGCGTTTCAGAAAAGACTAAACAGTCTGTGTGAAGGGTGGGGCTCGCTGGAGGAGACACAAGGTCCCAAATCAGAGAAGTGGACTCACCTCCGACCCTGTCAGCCCGGCCTGGACACTTGGGGAAGCCCCCTGGTGGGCCGAGCTGGGCTCGGATTGCTCATGGCAGCAGAGAGAGACACTGAGGCAGGATGTCTGAAATGTGGGACTGTGGGACCCTGGGCCATGGAGAGTGCTCCTGGAGCCGGGGCAGCAGGACTGTGGGTAGTGCTACAGAGGCTGTGGGAGGCGCTCTTGCTTTTGCAACTGTGGACCATGAAAAGAAAAATCCCAAACAAGACCTGTGCAGAGCAGGACACCACCGCTAAGCCCATTTGATATGTTGAGCGCCCTCCTGGAGGCGCTGGGCTGGCGGTCCCCTCATTTTGATGTGGCCCTCGTGCCCTGGCACTGACCTGGTAGTGAGGTCAGGAGCCAGGGCTCTGCTTTCTTCTGGATTTGAAATAAAAAATGTCACAGGAAAAGAACCAAACCAAAGCAAAACAGGTGGAAGTCATGAAGGAGATTAGCTAGCAAAACGAGGCTGTAGAGAGAGGACCCGCTGTCTGCTGGCAGGGACAGTGTTTGCGTGCATCAGGTGGGCTGTCTTAGTTACTTTTTACTCGTTGCTGGGACAAATACTGGGCGCTCCTTCATTCTGAAGGAAGGAAAGGTTTATTTAGCTCACAGTTACTGGGGGGTTCAGTCCGTGTTCCCCTGGCTCCAAGGCAAGGACAGCAGTTCGTGCAGCAGAAAACAACGAGGAGCAGAGGAGGAGCAGCAGCTGGGCGTCCCTCCAGCCTCTCTCTTCCTTCTGTGCTGACTGCAAGGAAGCTCCTGCAGCACGGCGCAGCTGTGAAGATCAAGCCCGCACAGGGGCAGGAAGCCTTCCTCAGTTCCTGGGCCCTGCCCGCCTGGAGGGCTGGGCCCCCCAGAACTGCGGGAGGACTCAGCCAAGTTGATGCAATGTATCAAGGAATGCATGGGGCTTGGCCCCGCCCTGCCCTCTGGGCATGGGTGCCAAAGGGCACCTCTGGGCACTTCTGTGGGGAAGGCAGGAAGGGCATCCCTGTCTGCCAGGATGATCACCACTCACCACATCCCTGGTGCCAGCCCATGACAATATCTTAGAATTGCTTTTCTGTTTAACCTGAGGTCAAATAACCAAGTTGGATTTTGCAGAGCTCAGAGCTGTGTCCTGAAGCCAAACCTGGAGGGGTTGCAGACAGCAGGGTGCAGGGGCTGTTTTCTGTTGTTGCAGTTTTCCAAACCCTAACCCTCCCTGCCTGCTGGAGCTACCTGTATGGAGAGGACTTAAAAGAAAGCCACTGTGTTCAGCACAGTCCCTGTGAGGTAGCAGCTTCTCTCCTGGCTCCAAGCACCAGCACCTTGGTCTCGTGCCCCAAGAGAAACTCCACTCAGATTCCTCGGAGAGGGGAGGAGGCTGTGGCCCTGTAGGATAATAGGTTGTCCTTCCTCCTCCCTCCTGCCTGAGAGTGGAGTGTTTCTGCCCATGGCTTTAAGATGAGGTGGCTCAGTAGAATAAGTGCCTGCCTGGTAAGTGCAGGGTCCTGAGTTCAATCCTAGGTACCACAAAAAAAAAAAGCCTTATAGACTGGGTGTGGCGACACAAGCCTGTAATCCCGGCTCTTGGGAGGCTGTAAACAGGCAGATCACTACGAGATAGTAGTGAGACCATGACTGTAGACCCTTCCCTAAAATACAACAAAATAATAATGACAATAAGATGAGGTGGGCTGGGGAGACCTAGCAAGCGCAAAAACTGGGCTCAATCTCTGGTAACACACGTGGGGCTGGCCCTGGCAACAGGCATGGTGGCGCACAGCTATAATCTCAGTGCTGAAAGTGGCAGGGACAGGAAGATCACAGTGAGTCTGAACTGTATAGCGAGACCCTGCACCAAATAAATAAATTTTTTTTAAAAAGCCTACCCTGATTAAACCATCACACATTGTATACATGTATGCAAATTATTATAATGTACTCTGTAAAATAATGATGCAACAATTAGAAACTAACTTAAACAAAAATAAAAAGCCCTGGGTATAACAGCAACAGCAACAAAAAAGAATTCGGGTGAGGGCGGCCAGCCTGGCAGACCAGGGTTCTGCTCCTCCGGGTAGAGCCCAGACAGTGACTTGGGTAGCTTTCAGGGGACAGGCTGTTCGAGAGGCCACAGCTTCAGGGGCCCAGAGTGCAACTACACGCTCTGCATTCCTACCTGCCCCAGTGTCTGTCAAGCAGATCCTTTGTATGATCAGACGAAAACTGTCTTGCTTGCAAAAATCATTGCTGCAAGCCTGTAGCTCCCGGCCACGGGGCAAGGCCTGAGACACAGCACGCCCCCCCCCCCAAGGCCACGCCCTCCCCCAAGGCCACGCTTAGGCCTGGCTGCTTGGCCAAGCACTTGACATCAACTTCCTCTTGGAAGCTACTCTATCTCAAAGAGAAGGAAAAAATAAACCACAGTTTGTTGCTCTTAGGTTGGTAGGAAAAGGCTTTTGTGTGATAAGCCTGGGCTTCTATTTTAAGGCTTTATTTTTCCAAATGGATCCATCTAAACAAGGACTTCCAAGCCCAAGCAATGGCTCAGGGGCTGCTACTCCATACTGTCCATTCACTGGAGCTGTGGCTGGCATTCCCCAGATTCTGATTTCAGGTTGTGATGGAAAAAACAACAGTGAGGGCCCACCCTGCTCTGTGTGGCCAACACTGCCGAGGTGGAGGAGGAGGAGGAGGAGGAGGAGGTGCCAGCCAGGGTGGGGGTGGCCCCAAGCCTCCTTGGTCTGGCAGCTACCCTGGGTCTGCAGGAAGCAGGCCAAGG
>PVKA01042042.1:0-17661 GCA_004027165.1 Ctenomys sociabilis
GAAAACAGTTTGCAATGTATTATTTCATCGACTCTGTATGGTTATGGTGATTTGAAACTGTCTGATTGACATTTGTATTTCAATAAAATAAAAATAAATGGAAAAGAAAAAAGTTTGAGTTCAGTAGATCTAAACCTCATGAGCTGAGGTATACCTCTAAGCCTAGCAAGGTCCAGACTGATGCTTAAACCTAAAGGAGAATCCTCCAAACACAGAGGTGACAGAAAGAAACTATGGTGAGCTAATCGCCCTGGGAGACTCCAATTACATGACAGAGAAGTTCCCAGATAGAATGCAGGGGAACTAATTTGAATAAAAATTCCCAATTAAGGACTGCTTTTTTATATAGCTATAATGTTCACTCCTATGGTCTAAAGTACAAACCCATTAGTTAAACTGTGTCAATTTCAAAATTCCAACATCTGTCATTAGTCTTGCTAATTATACTACTGTAATTAGGAAAACATATCTGCCTCAGCCACATGTTCTCCCTTGAGTAATAATATTGGGAGAAGCTTGACTAATAGCTTCATCAAAGATCTATACCAAAGGACCAAGGACAGTGCCAAACAGAAAACAACCTCTCTCCATTAGTGGATAAGTCAAAATCTTAGAACACACACAAATCAAGAAATTTTGATACAGAAGAAATACCTAAAGAACAGATTCTTTACACAGAGACACTGATGGCAGTGACGCAGCAATCTACTAGGGAACTTTCACAAAAAGATATTGCAGAAAAGAAAATAAAGAGTTCTCTCTGAAATAGAAAATGACAAAAAGACAGAGCCAAATGAATTCTCAGGCTGTGAGTCCACCAAGAACATACAGGAGACATCAACATAGAAGAAATTGGAAGCTTCACATTTGTAACATCTAAAAGAATAGCATCTGAATTCAAGAAACAACTTTGGAGGGGTAGAGAGGAAACCAGATCAAAAATAATTGCCCAGGTAAAAAGAGAAATGGTGCCTATAATGAAAAAATTACTAAGCACTTATGAAGACACTGATAAAAAATAGAGAAGAATAGACAAATGATGAAAACCTTGAATGAACAATGTAGGAAAGAAATAGAATTCATAAAGCAGATTCAAAGAGATACACAGGAAATTAAAAGGCACCATTAAAAGTTTGTAAAACATTCAATGAAAGAAGATAGACATTCAGACCTTGAACACATTGTTGCAACCAGTGAAAATGTAAGGAAAGATCCTTTAAAAACAGCAAAAATTCAGCAAATAATTCAACACTTGCAGGATGCTACAAAGATGAGCATAATTGCCATAGTGTAGTGGTCATCACATTTGCCTGACAAGAAAAATAGGCGTCAATAAAAAAAGGAGACAACACAAATGATATAAAAGGAATATGGGTAGAAGTAATAGTAGAAAATTTCCCAGATATGGAGAAAAACATGGCATTCAGGTAACCAAAGCATATAGAACTCCAAATAACATTAATCCAATTAAAACCACACCCAGACCAAAAATAAATAAATAAATAAATAAAAAATAAAAAAATAATCAAGATCTTGGGAACTAAGAACAAGAACAACTGGAGAAAAGACACATATCACATTTAAAGGAAAACCCATACCAGAATAGCAATAGATTTCTCCTCATAAACTGTCAAGCAATAAAGAGCATGTACCAAAGTATTTCAAATCCTACAAGAAAACAAATTCCAACCCTGAATGATATACTCTGCAAACTCTCAAGTTTAATGGAGAAATAAATACTTCCATGACAAAGAATAACTAAAGAAATTCTTGACAACAAAATCAAACCGAAGGGCTAGCCAGAGAGCTCAGGGGGCTAAAACACCTGCTTAGGCAGATCACTGCGGCCACGGTCGATCCTCTGCACACTGTGTCAGGCTCGCCCGTGGGCTGTACTGAGATGGCAAATAAGACTGGTAATGGTGGTGCACACCTGTAATTCCAGGGCTTGGAAGGCTGAACACAGGCGGATCAGTAAAAGTCCCATCTACATAGTGAGACCCTATAGACCCTGTACTAAATACAAAAAAAAAAGTAATAAATGAAAACAAGAGACAAGAAAAGAGTTATAGGTCTGTCCTGCTACATATTGCATATGGTCAGATTTTTAAATCTCTGTGTAAAATTATATAATTATTTATTTGTATTTTTTAATTTCTTAATTTTTTTTCTTCATATTCTGTAGGGACTTAAAGTTTAATATATCAACACTTGTTGAAAAATGTATATTCCATATTATGCTTAAGATGTTTGATATTCAACAGATAATTAAGTTGAATGTAACACTATATGCTGTACGATAAAAACAAGCTTCTCTTCTGGAGGGTTAACAACCTAACTTTGCAGATGAAAAAATAAGAGAGAGAGAAAAAGAAGTGCTGCAAGGCCAGCCAACAATTTTACGCTAGCCTTTCAAAGTCAGTGAAGGCTCAGGAAATAGGAGAACCTATACTGTAACATCATATAACCAAGCTGTGTCCCAAATTTTCTGATTAAGGAGATTATGAGGTCACAAAGGAATGTGATTGATGATGTAGAGCATGCTTAAGGAGAGTCACATGGAGAGAAAACTTTCTCTCAGGCTTTCACAAAGAGCAAATTTGTCAAGCAATAACCAGAACTCATCCACATGGCTGACACTGACAAAGTATCTACAAACTGTGGTACAGGGTTTCAGAACAAATACTGAGGGAACTTGACCTACATTATCAAATACAAAAGTTACATTTCTTATTACATAGATCTTGCTTTATCTTGGTCTTAACCATCCAGCAAAAAGTATAAAAACAAGGTACTAAAAGTAAAGCCATATTAATAAGCTGAGCTGTAAAGGCTCAAGTCAACAACTTCTGACATTGCCTGTCCTATGGATAACCCACTACTGTTATGGACTAATGGACAATATTAGAATACTTTGCTGAATTCATGCACCTCCAATTTTTTTTTTTTTTTTTTTTTTTTTTTTTTTTTTTTTTTTTTTTTTTTGTCTTTTTTTGAGACAGGGTCTCACTGTGCAGTTCAGGCTGGCCTTAAGCTCACTTTGTAGCTCAGGCTGGTCTCGAACTCACAACAATCCTCCTGCCTCAGCCTCCCTAGTGCTGGGATTACAGGCATGCGCCACCATGCCCGGCTTGCACCTCCAATTTTTAAATGACAATAGAACACCTATCTCTAGCAATACTAAACAAAAAGGTGGATACAAATGAAGGACCATTTTGTATCTGTGTATTCAAAAATAGTTAGGTAGATATACAGCTACATTCTCTTAATTTAATGAATAAAAAGATTTGTTCTAATATTATTTGTGGACAGGATATCATGTCTTTATCTTATACAATGAGTAACCACTAAGACTACAATATGAATGTACTTATCTTTGAAAGTGTCCTACTAATTGGGTTTGAAAGTGACTCATTATTATTTGTTTCACAATAAAATGACTTATAAATACAAAACAAAAAAACACAGAGAAATAAAAATATTCTAGAAAGGGATCAAAATGACCACATTCCAAGAATGACAATGAAAACAAGTAAAAAAGGCAAACAATTAAACACAGGAAAGAATTAGGGAACAAAAAAACAGGAAAATAGCACAGGAATAAGTCAATACATATCAATTATTACTACTGATTAAATGGATTCAATTCATTAATTAAAAGAACTAGATTGGCAGAGTGGATTAAGAAACAAAATGCAACAATATGCTGCATATAAGTAACACATTTAATTCATAAAGTAATTCAGACTGAAATTAAAGGGATGAAAAAAATACATGTTCCAGGACCTCAGAAAAAAAGCAGAGGTTGCTGTCCTTTTTGCAGACACTCTGAACCTCAAACAAATAAGGATCATGTAAAATAAAGTAGGCCACTATGTAATGGATACAGGAAAAATAAAAGAGAATAGATAATAGCCATAAGTATGTATTTACCAAATACAGGATCAACCAACTATATAACTCAAATCTTAATGGTCATGGAAAATCTAATATCCAATAGCACAATCTTAACAGGGAACCTTAACAACCCCCTATCTAGAAAAGATAGGTGCTATAGGCAAATATTATCAAAGAGATAGCGGAACTGAACCAGATCTTTAAGTAAATGGACTTAGTGGACATATGCAGTGTTCTACCCAACAAAATCTGAATACACATTAATTTCAGCTGCACATGGGACATTTTCTAAACTGGTCCATAGGGCATGCTTAAGAAAATGCACAAAAGCAAAAATGTTCTCATTCATATTATCTGACCACAGTGCAATGAAGCTGGAAATTAATTACAAAACAAAACAAAACAAACAACCCACCATAAACTATGGGAACTAAATAACACCCCGATTGGCAAATGAAGGGTTGCAGATGAAGTTAAACAAAAAATTAAAAAAAAAATCTGTAATCCAATGATAATTCAAACAGAACATACTGGAATTTGTGAGATGCAATGAAAGCTGTATTTAGAAGGAAATTTGTAGCATTAAAGTAACACATTAGGAAAAGAGAACAAGAACAAATAAATAGCCTAATACTGCACCTCAAGCTTCTACAAAAAGAAAAGCAAACCAAGCCCAAAGTGCAAAGATAAGAGGAATTTCTAAAAATTAGCACAGAAATTAATGCAATTGAGACAAAAATACAAGTGTTAATTAGTCAAAAACTGACTCTTAGAAGATTTAAAAAAAAAATCAGTAAATTCCTAAACAACTTTCTCTAAAAGAGTAAAGAAAATTCTCAAATTCAAGTAATAAGCAATGAAAATGACAAAATTATTAGAGATCCCATGAAAATTCAAAAGATTTTCAATAGCTAATTTGATAATCTTTACTTTCATAAAATCAAATACACAGAAGAATTGGACAGATACCTAGATATGTATAAAGTACAAAAAATGAATCAAGAATATATACAAACTGAATAACACCATATATCAGCCAATGAAATTGAAAATGTAACAAAAAAATTACCAACAAAGCAAGTCACATCTCCTGACAGATTCAGGGCTGAATTGTACAAAAATTTAGAGAAGATTTAATTCCAATACTTTTCAAAGTCTTTCAGTAAAATTGAAAAGGAAGCAATATGCCCAAAGTAATTCCTGGAGGCAAGTATTATACTGATAACAAAAAATGAAGAAAGATTCAATCTAGAAAGAGAATTACAGGCTAATATTCCTCATTAAGATAGACCAAAAATCCTCAAAGTGGATACAAGGAAACATCAAGACAGTTATGCACCACGACTAGGTAGGATTTATCCCAAGAATACAAGATAGTTCAACACAGGCAAATATAAATGTAATACACTACATTGCTAGAACTAAAATAAAACCCCACATGATCACTTCAATAGATTCAAAAAAGGCTTTTCATAAAGTCCAACATTCATTCATAATGAAAGTCCTATAGAAAATTGAAATAGATTGCTTATACCACAATCTGTTAAACGCCATATGTAACAAAATAACAGCCAACGTAATTCTAATGGAGAAAAAGCTTTTACTCTCTAATCATGTAAAACACAATGAAGACCTTCATCACAATTCCTATACAATATACTTCTGGAAAAAATTAGCTAGATCCATTAGACAACAGCAGGAAATAAAGGAATAGGAATATATAAAGAAGAAATTAAAGTACAATTATTCACAGGTAACATGATATTGTACTTGGAAGAACCAAGTCGGCCAAATAGCTCAGCAGATTAAAGCACCTGCAAGCAGGTACAAGGGCTGGGGTTTCAATCCCCGGGCCTGCCATGTTGGACTTGCCCCCAGGATGTGTTGAGATAGTGATTGAAACCAGGAGTGGTGGCGCTTGTCTATAATCCTAGCATTTGTGAGGATGTAAGCAGGAAAATCACTATGAGTCTGACCTAGTAGTGAGACCTTGTAAACCCTTCCCTAAAATACCAAAAAACTTAAAAATATAAGTATGTTCCATTCCTAATACCATATCAGTTATTACCGTACTCTCTTTAATGTATTTCGAAAAACCAAAGAAGCTCCTAGAGTTAACAAACAATTTCAATAGCATCACAGGTTACAATGTCAGTACCTAAAAATCAATAACATTCTTCTACACTGAGAGAAAAATTAGTGAAACAATACCTTTCACAATAGCATCTAAAAATGAAATACTTAGGAATTAATCTGAAAAATGGAGTAAAATATCTATGCAATTATATTACTATACTCTGAAAAAAAGAAATTAAAGAGAAATTCAGAAAACAGAAACATAGTCCTTGCTCCTGGATAGGAAGAACCAACATTGTGAAGATGGCCTATTCACAAAAATGGTATACCGATTTAATGCAATCCCTAGCAAATACCATCTGTGTACCTCAAAGATCCAGAGAAAACATTTCTAAAATTTATTTGGAACCAAAAATACCTAGAAAAGAAAAGGCAATCCTGGGCAAAAAAGACAAGGAGACATTACAATCCTTGACCTGAAATTATACTACAAATATACTATGATAAAATAAGCATGGTTCTGGCCAAGAAAACATACCTGAGGGCCAGTGGAACAGATTAGAAGATATTGATATAACTACAAACACATTCAGCCATCTGATCTTAAAAAAAAGGGGGCCAAACATGTTCACTGGAAGAAAAATAGGCTCTTTGACAAATGCTGCTGTAAAAGCTAACTTTCTTCATGCCAGAAACTAAAACTAGATCAGGTTTGGTCACCATGCACTAAAGTGGAAAGAGATTAAACATCTAAATATTAAAGCAGAAACACTAAATATCCTGGAAGGGGATGTAAGTAAAAATATTAAAGACATAGGGGTAGGCTGACAGATATGAACAAAAAAACAAACTTTACAGGAAATACTTCAGAGGATCAACAACTGGGATGTAATCATATTGAGACGTTTCTGCATGTCAAAAGAAATCACCAGCAGAATATCAACCAACACACAAGTTGGAAAAGAGTATGAATCATCAATCGCTCACACCAAGATCTTCTATCTAAAATATATAACCAAACTTTAAAAATTAGGCCTCTCCAAATGTAAAGACACAATCCAAAATGGGCATTTGAAATGCATACTCACTTCTCACAGGAAGAAATACAAATGGCAAATAAATAAATGAAAAAAATTGGTTCACAACACTAGCCATTGAAGGAATGCAAACAAACTTGAGATACCATCTCATCCCTGAAAGAATGGCTATCATAAGGGAGGCAACAAAGAATAAGTGCTGGAGAGACTGTGGCAAAAGGAATCATTTTCCACTGTTGGGGGTGATGTATACTGGTACAATCAGTATGGAAATCAGTGTGGAGACTCCCATTCAATCCAGCTATTCCCCTTGTGGATATTTTTCCAATCGAACTGAACACATCATACTATAGTGACATATGTGCACCTATGTTAATAACAGCACAAGTTGTCATAGTCAAATCTTAAAAATAGCCAGAATCCCATCACCTGAGGAATGGATGTAAAAGATGTGGAATTTTTATAAAATGGAGTATTACTTAGTTATAAAGAAATACAAGCTAGAAGCCTTTATAAAGAAGTGGATGCAACTAGTAGCTATACACATAAGTGAACTAATTCAGACTCATATGTGTATATTTTGTGTTGTCTCACTAGTGTAAGAATCTGAAAGAATAGATAAAATGTGAAAGGTATACTAGATACATTAAAACAGTAGGACGCTGAACTCAATAATTAAATAATGGAGATGAGAAAAGATAGGGAAACAAGTGCAGAAATTGTGTAAGTATATACACTGGGTGACTGAGATGATTGTACTAATAATTTCCATCACTTTTAGAAAATAGAAGTTCAAATGTTTAGAATTTTCACCTTGGTTAACTCTGTATGTGGATATCTGTAAGTTAAGCAACGACAATATTGAGGACAACAATGTGTAATACAAAAACTGGTTGATTACCTCTCATCTTGGTGTTCTAAATACATATTGTTTCTTATGTCCTATCAGTAACTATTGGGATCTTTTTAGAATGAACTTAGAAAACAAAAAAGTAAAAATTACATGGGAAAAATTAAGGTTTGTTGAAAGCAGGTATTGGTGTTCAATTATTTATCCAATCTGGCATTACTGTGTCTTTTAATCTGAGCAAGAGATTTAATGTTAAGAAGGGATTGTGTAGGAATCATTGTTTATTAGACATTCTTGTTGTGAAATCTGTAACATATGTGTTATCATATGTTGCCCTGTTTCAGTCTTTGTTTCTACTATATGTTTTTGCTTTTGTTTTACTCTTTGAATTAAAATAAAGTAAAACTTAATAAAAAGAACAAACAGAGACATGAAACAAGGGAAGAAAGTCTGGAAAAGTAGTGAAATTATTATTATTCACAGATGATATACTACTCTACATAAAAGAGTGCAAAAACTCCAGCTTGGCAGAATACCTCTCCAGACTTGTACCTTTAACACCCCAATTTAGTAGCTAGCAGGATACAAAGTCAACATTTAAAAATTTATGTACAGAAAACACAAATACACTGATAGAGAAATCTGGGAATTGAAGCCTTTCACAATGACATATAAAAAATGAAATATTTAGGAATCAACTTAACAACGTAAGGGATCTATACAAGAAAGTTTTTTAATATTAATTTTATTGAGAAAAAAGTGGCAATAAGACAGTTTCACAACAGGTTAGTAGGACAATTGTAATGATTATTACAGTGCATATTGTTGTCTTTGTAGTAGTTATTCATAGTACAAGATGCAGACATGATATCTTGTCTAAACACTATTACTGCAAAATTTTCTTTTCATTAGACTAAGAGAAAGTAGCTGTTCATATATGCTAACTATTTTTATATAATCCTAATATATATATATATATATATATATATATATATATATATATATATATATATATATATATACAGGATTTGTATATATACAAAAAATTCTATAGGATTTCAGAAAATGGAAAAGTATTCCTTGTTCCTTTATAGGAAAAGCAAACATTGAGTAAATGGCAATGCTCCCCAAATTGATATACTGATTCAATTTAATCCTGGTTAACATCCTATTAGTATACCTCACGGATCTACAGAAATATTCCTAAAATTGATCTTGAATCCCAAGAGACAAAGAATTGTAAAAGCAATCTTGGGCAACAAAGAAAAGGCTGGGAAAAATAACAATCTCTGACTTGAAATTACACTGCAAAACTACTGTGATAAAAACAGAATGATAATGGCCTAAATAAAATACCTGAGGATCAATGAAACAGATTACAAGAAGTAGACACAACTGCCAACACACTCCGCAACCCTGTCATTGGAAAGATGCTTTTATGTTTACTGGAGAAAAGATAGCCTCTAGAATAAGTGGGGCTGGAAGAACAGGTTTTCCACATGCCAAAGAATAAAATTAAACGTGCCTATCACCATGCAATAGACTACAGTAAAAGTGGACAGAAGATTAAAACTTATATCAAAAACACTAATTATATTGAAAGAAAAAGTATGCAGAAATCTTGAAAATACAAGGGTAATCCCAGAGTTTGTCCAAAATAGTTGCATGGAGAATATTTCAAAGAAACAACAACTGGGATCTCATTGTTTTGAAATGTTATGGTACATCTAAAGAAATCACCAACAGAGTAAAAACAAATGTCCTCAAATTACAGAGAAATATTTTGCCAACTGTCCCTCACATAAAAGCCTTCTATCTACATCATAGGAAGCAATTTAAGAAAATCAGTCCCCAACATCTAAACGCATAATTAAAAAATGGGCGTCTGAAATGAATAGTTACTTCTCAGATGAAAAAATACAAATGGCATATAAATACGTAAAGCAATTTTCCACATCATTAGTCATCAGAGAAATGCAAATTAAAACAACAATGATTCCACCTCATCCCAGAAAGAATAGTTATTATCATGAAGTCAACCAATAAGAAATGCTGGAGGCATTGTGGGGAAAAAGAAGCCCCTTTTCAGTGCTTGTGGCAATGTAGAGTGATACAGACACTATGGATATCAATGTGGGGATTCCTCAAAAGTTTAGGATTAGAGATCTCATCTGACCCAGCGATTCCCCTTCTGAGTATTCCATAACTGAAAACATCATACCACAGTGATGTATATGCACTCCTATTATAGCAGTGTAAATTTTCACTACTAACTTTGGAAATAATCCAAATGCTTACCAACTGAAAAATGGATAAAAAGTTGTGTTTTTGTTGTTGTTGTTTTGTTTTATTGAAGTACAAATATCAATGAGACAGTTTTAAGATACCTTGACAAGATGGATTTGATAAATTAATATATTGCAAACTGTTTTCATAATGTTTTGGTATCATAGATGGTGCATACATGATATTATACTTACAGACATTATTATAGCAGATGTCTCTTATCAGTAAGCGAGTGTGGCTGTTTGTGTATCTTATTTTTTATACCTGAATTACATCAAAGAATCAATAATTAATACTTTTTACCTTGTTATTTTCCTAGTGGTTGTCCATAGTACTAGAAGCCAACATAATATCCTGTCCAGCCACCATTAGTGCAAATCTTGCCTCTCATAGAATTATGTAGAAGCACAATGTTATCTCTCCCAACTGTATCGTCTACATACACACATCATGATTCTTCCTTCCTATACCCCTTCCTTTTTGTACACCTGTCAAAGGTGGGCACTCCATTGTCATTCAACTAACTTAGGTTCTTGAACTCGACAACACAATCCAACACAGAGATGTATTTATTTTTAAGATAGAGTGTTGCTCAAGCATAAAAAAAGATAAACTCAAGATGTTTATAGTTATATAAATGCAGCTAAAAGGGGCTGGGGAAATGGCTAGAGCTTCCCTGGCTAGCGCAAGGGCCTGAAGTCAGTCCCTGGTTCCACTAAAAAAAAAAAAAAAAATAATAATAATAATAATAATAATAATAATAATAATAATAATAATGAAGCTAAAGACCACACTCATAAGTGAAATACATCAGACTCACATCTGTAAACATTGTCACCCTTCTTTAAAAGCCTGAATAAAATAAGCAGGGTCAGAAAGGTACAGTAGATACTCTGCAAAGGAAAGAAACTTCTGAAAGGAAATGTACGAATGGGTTGAGAGAAGGAATGAAGACCAAGAAGGAAGTAACTTTGGTCATCGCACTGCTGATATCTGCTTGGCTGGTGAAAGGAGCAGTTAATCCTTACATTTGGTTTCTCCTTTTTAAACTTTTTTTTTTTTTTTTTTTTTAATCAGTTTTGACCAATTATGCCAGCTTTGGTCTGATAATCTGAACAAGTCACTTCAGAACATGAAGACAGCTTGATGTCATGTGATCATTGTTGCTTTTCTGTCATTTTGCTTGATCAAATTCCATATCAATTCTAATTGTTTTGTATTTATATACTCTTTAAAAAGAAAACAATAAATCCACAGAGAAAATATTTAGGAAAACAATCCCATTTATAGTATTTTAAAAATTTAAACCAAGTAAATACCATAAATAATGAAGTGAATGGCTTCTATGAAAACAACACATGCACACACACACACACACACACATACACAGAAGATAGAGAAAATATGGCATTTAACAGAAAATGTCTTATGTGCAGATAAATTAATCTAGCCAATTATCATTCATTCTATATCAAAATCCTACATGTGAAAGAAAACCATACACTGACAAAAGCAATTGATAAAATTTTGAAAATTTAAGCCTAGGTAAAGATGCATTCAACAGTACCCTAGTGGTATGAGGCATAATACCAAGAATCAACAAAAGCTTTCCTATCAAATTAGAAAATATTTTCAGCTCAAGAAAATAACTACTAGAGGGAGGAGATAACCTATGTAATGTGGAAAAATTGCATTTACCTCTCAGAAAAAGGATGCATATCTTAAAACATACACAGAGCAAAAGCATTGGATTACCAAAGAAAAGCCAATAAAAAGATGGACAATTGAAATGAAAATACACATCTCAAAGAAAGAAATTCAATGACTAATGAGTACCTAAATATGTTCATCATATTTAGCCATTAGAAAGTCATAAATGAAGAACAATTGGGATGAGGAAAAAAGAAGAAAGAAAGAAAGAAAGAAAGAAAGAAAGAAAGAAAGAAAGAAAGAAAGAAAGAAAGAAAGAAAGAAAGAAAGAGAACGAAAGAAAGAAAGAAAGAAAGAAAGAAAGAAAGAAAGAAAGAAAGAAAGAAAGAAAGAAAGAAAGAAAAAAGAGAGAAACAGAGAGAGACAGAGAAAGAGAGAGAGAAAGGCAGACATAAGAAGTAGGTCAGTGGTGTTATCACCTGCCTGGCAAGTACAACGTCCTGAGTTCAATCCCTGGTATTGCCTGCCATAGTAGGCCCAGAACAGTGGGCACATTGGGCAAGCTTCCAAACCAGGAGTGAATGTGAATGCCTGTAATCTATTGCTTTGGAGGCTGAGACAAAAGGATCACCACAAGCCTGAGCTGAGTATTTAGACCCTGTACAAAACAAATAAACAAAATTTTTAAAAAATTAACAAGAAAGAAAAATAAAAAGACCCTGGATAATTGTCCTGCTAATTTCTGCTGTTCTATTGAAAGGAACAGACAATGCTTATTTTTTTTTTTTGTCTCCTTTTGATTTAGTTGTTACTCTTTTTGACCAATTGTGCATGCTTGTAATTGATAATCTAAAGAACTAATTTGAAGTCAACATTATGCAATATAAAAACAGTTGTTGAATTTATTTTATTTTGCCATTTGTTTATTTTTGTTATTATATTTTCTTTTTAACATATTCTGTGTAGGGTGTCACTACAGCTCACACTCATAGTGATCCTCCTGTTTTCAGGCTCCCCAGTGCTTGGATTACAGGTGCGTGCCGCTATGCCTGGACTTGGTGGCCTGCTCAGTGTGTCATGGGGGTAGGCTCAGCACAGCATGTGGTGCCAGGGATCGACCTCCAGTCCCTGTGTTTGCCAAAGCAGATGCTTAGTCCACTGAGCTAACTTTCCAGCCCCGAATTATGTTATTTTGTTTAGTGAAATTATGTATCATTCCTAACTTTTTTTATTTTTTCTGTCTCCTAAGAAAATAAAAAAAGAGAAAACATAAATCAAAAGAATACTGAGACTTTTTATTCCTGAAAGAGTAGGTATCAGCAAAAACTGAGAAAAAAAAATCATCTTGTAGGAGAAAGAGGAATATTTAACATTTTTGCAGCAATGAAAATTAGCACAACTATCATGGAAAACATGTTGGATATTTCTGTAAAACCTGATTTCACTCAGTTGTACCTCTGTGTTTTCCTAAAAGGGTTAAATTCATAAAATTACAAAGCTTTACAAATACCTGTTTGTAGCAGCAGAACTTACAGTAGCTTAGCTATGGAAACAGCAGATATGTCCATCAGGAGATGAAGAAATAAAGCAGGTGTAGTACACCTCCACACCTGGGTGCTCCACAGCCAAGAAGAAAGATATCTCTGAGTCATTTCTAAGAGTGGAGTGTGAAATCATAATACTAAGTAACATACACCAGGCATGGAAGGGTAAATATCACATTATTTCTTTTATATTGAGCAAAACAAATTTATTTATATATTTATATTATTATCTTTTTTTTTTTTTTTGCGGAACTGGGGATTGAACTCAGGCCCTTGCATTTGCCAGGGATGTGTTAATTCCACTAAGCCTCTCCCCAGCCCCGAGCAAAACAAATTTAATGAGCAAAATAAGAAAGATGGTAGGAAATGGACATAGGCTGCATAGACGGGAAGGAAGCTAAGGTTAATTTTCCATAACAAATGCGGTTAGAAAATCTTGCAAAAATGAAAGTTAGCATCATATAATTTCAAAAAGTGTGTAATAGGAATGGAATATATAATAAGAATTACTAAGAGAATAAAAGTTCATGAACTTCTAAGCTTCTGATTCTTAAAATTCTACAGTGTGTAAAAGTTTATGTATTTTGTATGCCGACATTTAGATTAACTGATACTGTTAGAAATTAATTTATAAATGCTCCAAACCAGTACAAAATTGTCTTATTTTTTTCTTGTAACTGAGATACAATATCTAATATCCTCCAATTATAGGAGAAAATGTTCATTTTGGTTTAGACTTTGTAGAGATCTTAATCAGTTGGCCACTGGCTCTAATTCAAGATGGCACAGACAGACCTGGCAGAAGGGACTTGTTCATGCCTCCACAATAGGAAATACAGGGAAAAGAGGAGTTGGCATGAGATAAAACCTTGCAGGCCAGCCTTGAGTGACCTCTTCTGGCCAAATCTACTCTGCTATAACCTACCAGATGTAAGTCTACTACTAGGCTCCCAATTCAGTCACCTCCACAGAGCCCCACCTGCATGCACAAAGTCTTGAGGGAACATTTACATACAAGCCAATGTAATAAAATAACCTGAAGGATGACCAAATAGCTCTGGGGATTAAATCGCCTGCAAGCAGACACAGGGGCTGGGGATTCGATACCCTGGCCTGCTAGGCTGGCCCAGCCCTGGGGCCTGCTGAGACAGTAACTGAGTCTGGGTGTAGTGGTGTGTGCCTGTAATCCCAGGTCTTGGGATGCTGTAAACAGGTGAATTACTATGAGTTCGATCTAGTAATGAGACCCTGAACACCCAGTAGATCCTTCCTTAAAATACAAAAATGAATAAAATAATAAATAAAATAACCTGGACTTGAATATGGGCTGTTCATACCCTTGAACACATTACATAATATTTCAAGAATATAGAAATGTGAATTAAGCAAAGCAAAATAAGGTTTTACAAGACCATTGTTTGTTCTATACATTTTTGTTTTTCATGTATATTACTATGTAGTAGGGTGAGACTTTTAAAATTATAAATGTTTTCATAAATAACTATATTTTAAAAACCTTGTTAAGGTGTTCAAGTACATGTGAAATATATTGAGGTCTCACTGAGTTAACTTTGTGTATTTTGCTGTTATTTTCTTTATTCAATAGATTATTTATAAATATTAACTGATAGTATTTATATTTGTTTGTCATCCATTAAGCATAAGCTAATAGCAATTTCCTGTTCAATTGTAGCATTGTCATTAAAACTGAACTGTAATCCCAGCTCTTGGGAAGCTGTAAACAGGTGTATCACTATGAGTCCAATCTAGTAGTCAGACCCTGAACACTCAGTAGACCCTTTCCAAAATTATAAAAATAAAGTACATACTGATTACATTTCTCATTTTACTTGTATATGTGCTGTATATTCCTTACAAATGATTGGTACATATGCCATCAATCTTTTCTTGAAATCCATAGCATGGTACTTCTATCCCTAAGTTAAATCTCAGTTAATTTAGAAAAATATTTTTCTTTTGTTTTGTCCTTTTAAAGACTTACCTCTGCTATGTATTTTAGAATAGAAAATGAATACATTGCACACTTTTGTCATGTGATGCAAAACACGTTTGACACTGTAGCTTTCAAGCATTCCACAAAATACTGAATTCCATGCTTTTGAAACAAAGCAAATCACATCACAAAATATGACTGTAGTGATAAACCCAGTGATTTTCTGCAGCAGTGGTGAATTTAGTCCAGACAGATATCATCAATACACTATTGGAAATGGAATAACTTCTTACAATGAAAAGATCTGGAGTTGCTGATCTGTAAGCACATTAAAATAACACCAAAGTAAAAATGTTTTTGTCCACAAGAAAAAATCATCAGTGCAGTGTACTAGCACTGGAGCATTATTTGGGTAGAAAAGCTATTATGATTTATTTTTAGTTGTCCCCCAAAGCCGCATGGAACAGATGTGGCTCAAGGAGCAGCTTGAGGCTTGAGGCTGGGGGCGGGGGCAGAGGACCAGAGCAAGGCTCAAGGGGCTGAGCCAGAGAGGTGCCAACCTTTAACTGGCAGCACTTGCCCCCCCCCAGGCTCGTGGTCTCTCTTGGAGGTGTGGAGTTGGTCATCCTAACACTGTGGTGCCCCTGTCTCTCCTCCAGATCCTGCAAGAGTGGGGCAGCAGTGTACACGATTCAGGCTGCCTCAGGTAGAGAGATGTTTGAAGAAGACAGAGGCACTGACCCTCTCTCTTCTGATCTGGAATCAGACACCTTTTCCATTAGGCCACATGGGCCCACGACCCTCTCTCTTAAGCAAATAAAGCCCCAGGATGGTGCTATGTCCTCCATGCTGCTTTAAACCATGAAACTCCAATAACTGTGAGCTAAACGAATCTTTCCTTCCTTCATTGGAAGTGTTAGGTATTTGTCCCAGCAATGAGGGAACAGTAACTAAGACAGAAGCACATACACTTCGTTCACTGCTATGGTTTGGATGTTGCCCTCCTTCAAGGGCCATGCGATGAAGGAGCATGCCAAAGTTGCTTTTGTGGACAGGTGAGGAATTCTTTAAAAGTAGGGCTCATTGAAGTTGTGCACTCAAAGAGGATTGGAGTGCCCAGTCAGTTCTTTTGCTCATTTTTCTTATATAATAAAGTGAAAAAATTTTGCTCCCCTCTCTTGTCCCTTTGTAAAGTAAATCTTCTCTGTGGGCATGATATGGTACAGCCATTGACCAAGATCCAGTATACCCAAATCTATGAGCTATAATACACTGTTGTTCTGCAACTAATTGTGTCAGGTGAATTGTAAGAGTAATTGAAAGGAGCGAATATGATTCTTTAGTTAAAATCTGTAAGATTTTATTCTGTCCCTCAAGAAAATAGGGCTATGAAGCAAGTAGTGGCTCTATTTTATTATAATCTAATTAAATTTTATATTTGGCCATCCACTCAGTTTATTGTCAAAGGAGGAAGATGTAAAAACGCAGCAGCCAAGAATAAAAGGCCCTTTGATTGTTATCCAACTTTTCCCTTATGTGGTCTAATTCAAGATTGCTGGTCATATTGGCTCAATCTTTTCTTCTTTTCTTTCTCTGTCTTCTTCCTTCCTTCCTTCCTTCCTTCCTTCCTTCCTTCCTTCCATTCCTTTCTTTCTTTCTTTCTTTCTTTCTTTCTTTCTTTCTTTCTTTCTTTCTTTCTTTCTTTCTTTCTTTCTTCCTTTCTCTCTCTCTCTCTCTCTCTGTTTCCCTTTCTCCACTTTCTCCAACATTTTTCCTCTATCTCCTTGCAAATGCTCCATACCCACTTCTTTCCTTTAGCTCTATTTTCCTTAAGTCCCTTCCACTTTCCTTTGTTATCAATCCCACATCTTTTATTGCCCTTCCCATTTGAAAACTTTTCCTTGCTTCATAATGTCTATCCAACCTTCTGTTCCTCATTTATTCTGTGCATTTGTCACACATGAAAACCAGGCTATATTTCTTCTTTCATCTTAGGAGTTCTGAGACAGGTTCTCACTATGTAGTTCAGACTGGCTTTAACTCATTAGATAATCCAGACTGGCCTCAAACTCCCAAAAATCCTCCTGCCTCAGTATACTGAGTGCTGCAAGCAAAGGTGTGCACCAGCAAGCCAAGCTTGTATTACTATATCTAAAAGTGTGGATATGTTTATAAGATTTATTTCACTTCTGATTATTCTCAAGTTGAATCATTTTACCTTAAAATGTCTTGCTTTGGGGCCAGGGAGATACCTCAGTAGAATAATTCCTTGCTTGGCAAGCACAAGGGCCTGAGTTCAATTCACAGCTCTGCCAAATAAATAAATAAATAAATAAATAAATAAATAAATAAATAAATAAATAAATA
>PVKA01042043.1:0-17670 GCA_004027165.1 Ctenomys sociabilis
ACCGGCTATGTTTAATGCATGGTGGCCATTCTTTGTTATTGCTTTTGACATGGCTTTACCATGGCCTTTGTGAAACTGGGCTATGGGACTGTCTTTTTCACCATATGGTCATCTCTCTCTCCAACAAGCTTTCTCCTAGCACAAGAGAAGGGCTTAATGCTCATCTAAGCAGAATCTATCCTCATGGACCTAGAACCCTGTGTTATAAATTCTGTCACTGGGAACCCAGGTTTCTGATGCTATACTGTCCAATACCACATCCCCCAGTACCCACCTTACACTCTTGGGCTCATTTTGTGGACTGGAATAGGTGATCAGTTCTGAATCATCAGCTATGGTCACTGTGTGTTTCTCACACAAACATATAGAATATGTCATCTAGGGAGGCATTGGAAGATGGGCACATTCTTAGAAAACCCAACTCCTCCTCTTCCTCTGCTGGGGAAGCAAAGACAGAGCTCAGAAGCTCTCACCTGAGAAGCCTTCTTGGGAAGATACAGCTGTTCCCTATGTATTGGCTTTTTTTTCTGCCCCTCAGGACAAAGGCAGGTAAGTTACCATCTCCACCCTCAGAGCCCAAGCCCCATTCTACAGAGGATATGGGTGTTCCTCTGTGCATCCCTGATCCTTCTGTCGACCTGGATTTCTCTGAACTTGAATTCCAATCCCACCAGAGAACCCAGAGTGTGACTCTGGATAGGCTACAACAGACTGTTCTCAACAAGAGCAAGAGACACTATCCCCACACTAGGTCCCACCTTTGTCATACAGGAAGTGGGTCTTTCTTCAGAGTGCATGAAATGGTGAGAGGTTACACAAGAAAATACTAAATATTCCTGGAGAAGGTGCAATAAGCCTGCATTCCATGTTATAGAGGAGAAAGGTGTATCCATCATCAGCTGCTTAGCAGAGTTGCCCAGAGCTCAGTGAGCCCAGAATGCATGGAATCTCTGTCCTCAGAACACTACTTTTGCCTTTCCTCGTCCTACTCCCTTTCCCCAATTCTGCTTTAATCCCAATCTTTAATGTCTCCCCTGCTTACCAGGGGAGCCACAAAAGCAGACTCCATCCTCCCTGCCTTCCAGAACCCCACCAACACTGCCTTACCAGCCTTCATCCAGATACTGCCTGGAGCTGCTCCACAGGCAATGAACAGTTCTCAGGCACCACTACACGTCAGGCCCTAGGAAAGAGTGTCTAGAGTACACTGGAAGTGTAACATTTGACTCCAGAAATAAATTAGGGGCAATGTCTTATCTATTCTTTTTATTATCTCTTCAAGCAAAATTTAAAAAAAAAAATAGAAAGGGTCAACAAAATAAATAAGGTTTATTGAAAAGAAGAGTCAATGTTTGTTTGATAAATCTTGCACACCTATATCGGGTAATCTGAGCAAAACAGTTCATGATAACAATATATAATGTAAAACCATTGTTAATTTCCTGTTCTTGGTCCTGGGGAGATAGCTCAGTAAAATAAGTACTTGCCTGGCAAGCATGGGGTCCTGACTTCAATCCCTGGTACCGAAAAAAAAATTTACTGTTCTCCTTCTAAAATTCTATTCCATTTTTATTGTTTTATGTTGTTTATTTTTGTCCTTACCTTTGGAATTTCTCTTTCATCTTTTACTCTTTAAAATAAACTTAAGAAACAAAACAAAAAGTCAGGAGAAGAATCATGAAAAGCCTCTAGGATTTTATTGTCCCCAGACAGGTAAGTTCATCTCCTGTATGGAGAAGAAAGATTTTGAAACCAAGACTTGATTTCCCTCCCTATGCAGAAAAACCTGTTTCTCCTCTCTCCACATTCCTCCCAACTGCATTGGATCCTAAATGGTGAAATACCCAGCCATCCTGCAGCCACCAAGTAGAAGCTCATTCAGTGACTCAGTGACTGCACATAAACTGATTTTTCTTTCAGGGAAGATCATTGGGGGACCTGAAGCAAAATACCATTCTGTTCCCTACATAGCCTACATTAAGTTTGGGCATACTACTTCTACATCAGAGTGTGGTGGCTTCCTGATACATGAGAAGTTTGTTCTGACAGCTGCTCGCTGTTTCACAAGGTGAGGAACAAAAGACTGCCTAGAGTCTTGAGGAAACACTTCTCAGAGTCCCTTCTTCCAAAAAGCTCACTGAACACCAGGTAGCTCAAAACCAGGAGCCTCCTTTCAGGGTGAGAAAGGGCCAGAAACTGTTGGCCCCAAAGAAACCTAGAAACACACTGCAGGAGGTGGAGATGAGGATGAGGAGTGTGAGACTCACTATTTCAATTACTACAGTGTTACTCAGATCTGTGCTGGAGAATGAAACTCCAAATGGCTGTTTTAAGGTAAGACCAGGCATCTGTCACTCTTGGCTTGGGGAGAAAGGGTGTTTAGAACAGATGTAGAAACAGGAGGCCCACGCATAGGGCTTCATTGCCTAGGCTGTGATAATTCTCCCTTAAAAGAGAAAAAGGGAGCAGTCTGAGGTGGAAGGTAACTGAGGCTTCTACCACTTTACCAAGGACCTCTGGTGAACAGTGCCCCTCTGAAAGCAGGAGTTTGCAACATGTTCCCTGCGCTCACATCACAGGCTTTAGAAACCATTCTCTGGGTGTGCAACAATTATAGCCAATTGTCTCCTCAGAGCCTCCTGGCCCTCTTGGCCAATGGGTTCATCTTCCCTGCTCCATGTCTGGTCCACTGAACTGCCTCCATATCCTTAGTGACTAGCCGGAAACTAATTGGCCCACAGGACTCTACAGGAATGAGATCCAAGTACATCAGGCAAGGACAAAGACTAACCTTGAGGGGAAGGTAAATCAGAAACAATGTCCACAGTCAGAGCTTGGCTGCTAAGGTCCCAGGGCCTGTCCTTCCCCCATCATCTCTCACCAGCACAGTGGGAGTAGTACTTCAAGAAGGGTTTGGCATATCAGAGGAACAAGTCCAGGAGTGCACTGACTCATGACCTCACTCTATTTGTAAGGTGACACTGGAGGCCCCTTCATGTGTGATAATGTGGTTCAAGCCATTGTCTCCTCTGTGGATGAATATGGAGATGAAAATGGGATAAATCCACAAATCTACACCAAGCTCTCACCATATATAGCCTGAATAGAGAAGACCATGAAACAACCCTCACTGCAGGGAACAAGTGAAAACCCTTCACTGAGCAATCATATTTCCTGGAACTGAGCCTAGAATTACTCTAGAGCAGATACCAGCAACTAAATAAATGCCTCATCTCAGTAAGAAGGCTGGTTTTTTGTTCATTCAATATGTTTCATTCACCAAGACTAACTCCATGCTAAGCAGGGCCATGAGACAATTCTGCTGCTTTCTGCCCCGTCAATTCCTGCTCCCTTCATAACATTCAAAATCCCCACTCAAAATTGTTAACCAGGTCCCCCTAACCTGCTTTAGTTTCCCCCACAGTATCCCCTTTTGCAAGCATTGAAGCCAAGCACCATCAGAAAGAAATGTGCACAGCACATCTCCTGGATGTGAACATGTGTTCTCTTCACATGTCACATGGCAGAAGGGAAGGGGGATAATTTCTTGGGTGTTCCACACCTGTCAGGCATCACTTAGGTCACCACTCAGTCCCATCACACTGAGTAAGGAAGGCTTTTCCTGAGCAGAACATTTCTTTAAAACACAGTTAGGGATTAAGTGGCCCTTGGAGTATCCTCAGTGATTCTTCATTCTCACATGAAATTAGTCTCTTTTCCCTTTCTCCTCTAAGACCAATACTAACCTAAGACTGTAGCCACCAGGATGCCCATTCTATTTTGATTCCTTTCGCAGTTGTCTGAGCAAGTCCTGTCCTCACTAGGTCACAAGGATGTAATTTTGTTCCTTCCTTCCTCAAATACTGCAACCTAGGTCATCTAGAACTACATGTGGTTCCATGCAAGGCCTATGAAGGGCAAGGATGGTGAGATCAGAACCCATGGTCCCACCTCTCACTTGGGCAGGATTTCTTACCCCTGGCCCTCCTATCATGGGCCCTTGGTCACTGAGTCCATTTATCCTTATCTTTGCTGATCACTGATGGCACCAAAGAAAAGACAAAAGACTGAGATTTGTGTGCGAGACGCAAGGAACACCAAGACTGGCTTCAAGATGAAGATTTCACTGTCTACAGAAATGCCACTCAGAGTAGGAGAAACTCAATGGGGGGTGATAGTAACCAATGCCCTAGACCTAAGTCCAGGGTCATATGTAGGACCAGGAGGCCCACACATAGAACTTCATTACCTAGGCTGTGATAATTCTCCCTTAAAAGAGAAAACAAGAGCAGTTCAAGGTGGGAGGTAAGTGAGGCTTCTACCACTTCACCAAGAGCCTCTGATGAACAGTGCCCCTCTTGAAGCAGAGTTTGCAATATGCCGCTCAGCTCACATCACAGGCCGTGTGATAATTATAGCCAATTGGCTTCTCAGAGCCTGGGTTCTCAAGTCATGCACACTGTACTCCATTCCCTCAGTAGATAAGAGGAAAAGGTGAGAGAAATATCAGGTTACCAAATATGGTGTTATCACAGGAGTAAATCTAAGTCCTACACAGAAAGGTACAAATAGGGGGCCAGGGAGATAGCTCAGTAGTATAAGTGCTTGACTGACAACTGAATTCAATCCCCAGTTCTGCAAAAAAAAAAAAAATTAAGAGAAAGAAAAAAATAGAGGTATAAGTAAGTTAAAACTGGGAAGTAAAGTTATGGTAAGGATAAAGCCCCTGGTCACAGGAAGCAGCCAGGGATCCACGCCCTTCCCTGATCTCTGCTCACAGACTCTAGCAGAAGTCACCTGCTGTGGGGTCTCCAAGACACCACCAGAAGGAGGCCAACTCAGACTTTTCTTCTCTGTCTGAAGACAGACACTGGGGGTCTCATCATGTGTCACAAAATGATCCAAGGCATTTTCTCCTAGGAAGAAATAATAGAAGACTCCCAGTAGTCTTTCAAGAGGACTACCACTTTCTATACTAGATAAGGAGCACCATGGGGCACTTCTACCAGTAGGTGTAAAATTGGCCTCCCCTGTGCCTCACCAGCTTTTCTGAGCAAAAGAAAGAACTTTGTGAGCATGGGTGATGGGGATTGCACTGCGATACTAAATTGTCCTCAAGAGTGAATGTGAGGCTGGCACATCCTACTTTCTTCTACCTTCTTCCTCAGTGGACTTAGATTCTGCTTAGGGATCTAAGCACAGGAACCAGAGTTTAATCCCCAGCACCACATGCTGCTCTGGTCCCACTCCCAGGCCACTGAGTCCAGGTGTGGTGGTACACACCTGATATCCAAGTGCTGGGGAGGCTGAAAACAGGAGGATCATTACAAGTACAAGCTATGTAGTAAGACCCTGTACCAAATACATAAATTTAAAAAGAAAAAAAAAAGCAAGAGTGAATATGGCTAAAGTCCTGCTTGTTCACCAAACCCCATCGAGTATGAACCTGCACTTCCTTCCATTCTGGTTGTAGTTTCCTGTTTTCTTCCTTCTTCCTTTCTTCCCTTATTCCATTCCATGCAATCACAGAAAGCATCTCGCATGTTGCGGACTACTCAAGCACAATTTATTTTAATGCTCATCTCTTTCACGTGGTCCTGATCCCTATGTAGCATTAGGAGCTGTCCTAATACAAAACGATCCCATGTCCTCCATGTTTAACTTTCCAAGTATGAAATCCATGGCCCTTAAGAGCTTCTTACCATCTCTAAACCAACAAATTTCATCAGACCCCAACAATTAGGCAGCGAAGGAAGCAGCAGAAAAGGGGTATCTCCAGGCACTCAGCAGGCCAAGGCACTCAGGTCAAGTTTCCCTGGAGCCTCTCCAATGGGGTAGGTTTCTCCCTGATTCAGTACTATTTGCTGCTTAGGAAGATGAAGTGGCCCTCAGGCTCCCAGTTCAGTCCACCTCCTCCCTCCCTGTCTGGCTTTTCTACACCACCCCTATCTCCACAACATTGTGCCTGGCCCTTCCAGATCCTCAGATTTAAGCCCCATTCTTTTCCTCTATTGGCACACTTCCCAAGTCTGTGTGCATTCAGCTATCACTTGCTCCAGCCAGACTTGCTGCTCCCTCCCTTCTTCCTAGGCATGGGTAGCCAAGCCCTGTTCCAGCCCAGCATCCCCGCAGGGCTCTTCATAACCTCCTGGGGAGCCAGTCTGCAGCTTCAGCCCTTTCATCCTGGCATAACCCTGGACTCCAGCCTTCCCCTGGTTGCAGGCCAAGATGGCAGCAACCCATGAGGCTGAGAACCATTTAGCAATGATCACTTAGCCATCTACCAACAAACATCCTTTGATATATTTATTTACACATAATAGGCTCTGTTCTCACATAGGAAAAACTCTCAGGAATTAGAAACTTCCTCCAAGTGTCCCTGATATTTTTCTTCTTCCACAAGGCTGGTCAATTTTATCCAGAAAGAATTATATTTAGAATGAACAAGAAATCTTGCTTATAAAAAATTAATTTCTATTCTAGCTTAGTTGTGCATGACAATGTCACATGCTTGATATATTTGGCTCCTGATGAAATCTGTTTGATACTGTAAAGGACATGTCAGTTCTCATATCCTGAGATAGCCCAATGGGGCCTCATAAGCCTGGGTCCAGAAGTGTTATAGGGATCAGGAGACAGCCCGACCTTGCTCAGTTTCTACCCAAAAACCTCTAGAATGTTACAGTTCAGACATGAGACAGTTGTGACATAATGACCTTATTTAGGATCCCGTATCTCGGAAAGCAGTACTGCTGAGGGCTATGTGACCCAACATGATGAACTCACAATAGCTAAGCTGAATCAAGTTATTCTAACAACAAAAAGACTTTTTGAGGCTGAGGAGATAGCTTGGTGGTCCAAGCACCTGCCTGGCAAGTGCAAGCCCCGAGTTCAAACCCTGATGTTTCATGCTGTACTAACCCTGGAATCCCATACATCCCATGCCAGCCCTGAAACTTGGCATGATGGTGCACACTTGTAATCCTAGCATTGGGAAGGCTGAAACAGGAGGAACACTAGGTGTCTGAACTGCATAGAAAGACCCTGTATCAAATAAGTACTTTGTGAATTGAACTCTAATATCACAGAAAAATAGAAACAATGGATGCATAATATTGCATTGATTTAGAAGTTTCTTCACAACAAGGAAAGGCACAGTGAAAAGTAACAGTACCTGCAATCTGGGGGTAAAATCTTGCCCAACTACTGTTCTGAGAAAAGGTTAATATTCAATTAAAGACTCCAAAACATAATACTAAAGAAAATGGCCAGAACTGCTGGAGTACTCTTCTAATCGCACCACTCATAACACTGATCCAAGAGGATCAATGTGACCACAAGGCCAGTCTGGGTTAATAGTGAATGCAAAGCTAGCCCAAACTATATAGCAAGACCCAGACTCAGAGAAAAACAAGAAAGTTGGTAAGCAGATACTTCTCCCAAAATGTACAAATGATCAATAAGTACATAAATAAATGTTCAACATCTTTAACCAAGAACTAAAACTCAAAATTAAGTGTAATTAGTAGAGATGCAGAAGGTCACTACATACTTGTTAGGGGAAAGCTCTAAGAAGAAGGGATAATAACTATAAATATATATGCATCTAATGTAAGAGCACCCAACTATATAAGACAAATTTTAACAGACATGAGAAATCAAATGAGCAATAACGTAATTGTACTGGAGGATTTTAATACCCCATTGACACCACGAGATTAACAATGGGAAAAAAAAAATTCAGCAAAGAAAGAGTAAACTAAACCAAACTTGTGAAGAAAAGGGCTCACTAAGTCTTTTTTTTAATTAATTTATTTATTTTTTATTTATTTATTTATTTATTTCTATTCATTTTTATTTTATTGAAATATAAACATCAATCAGACAGTTTCAAGACACCCCAACCATACAGATTCAATGAATTAATACATTGCAAACTGTTTCCATAACGTTTTGGTATTGTACAAGGTGCATACATGATATTATATTTACAGATATTATTTTAGCAGATATCTCTTATCAGTGAATTAAGAGTGTAGCTGCTTACTTATCTTATTTTTATACCTGAATTATATCAAAAATTCAATAATTATTTTCCTAGAGGATGACCATAGTACTAGAAGCCGACACAATATCCTGTCCAACCACCATTAGTGCAGATCTTGCCTCTCATAGAATTATGTAGAAGCACAGCGTTATCTATCCCAACTGTACTGTCTATACACACACATCATGATTTTTTCTTTCTACACCCCTTCCTCTGTCTACACCTGTCAAAAGTGGGCACTCCATTGACATTCAACTAACTTAGGTGCTTGAGCTCGACACCACAATCCAACACAGTCCAGCATTCTACAAGCATAGTGAGTTATTCAAAGAAATTGTCGACCATAGCCATTTACAGCTCAGCTTAATATTATGGGCTCACGATGTATACCTCATTTTTATATTTTCTGCTGGATAGTCAAGACCTAGACAGATCAAGACCTATATACCAACACATGAACTTTATATTTCCTATGTGGTCAGTGAAGTCCTCTCAGGGTCTATCTTGTAGTCCCATACATTATTCTGTAGTTCCTTGGTCTGTGTCATCCATGTAGATGAGTCACGGCCAATGCTTGACCAGTTTTCTCTCTGTGAGAGCCTGAAAGTTTTCTCTTCATGTGACTCTCCCCAGGCACACTTTAGAACTTCAATCTCTTTCCTCTGTGGCTCCATAATCTCCTTATTCAGATCACTAAGTCTTTATAGAGTGCTCACCAAACAGCGTCAGAATACACACTCTTTTCAGCTACACATGGGATATTCTCCAAAACAGATCATGTACTAGCACATGGAGCACGCTTAAGTAAATGCAAAGGAATCAAAATTATCCCATGCATATTATCTGACTATAGTGCAATGAAACTGGAAATTATTGACAAAAAAAAAACAGTAAAAATCCCGTAGACACATGGAAACTAAATAATACCTTCCTGAACAATCAGTGGGCCATAGATCAAATTACAAAAGAAATTGAACAATATTTACACTCAAATGAAAATGCAGATACAGATTACCAGAATGTGTTGGACACAATGAAAGCTGTCTTAAGAGCAAAATTTTTAGTGATAAATTCTCACATCAGGAAAACAAAATGAGGCCAAATAAAAAATCTTATACTGCACCTCAAGTTCCTAGAAAAAAAAAAAATAAGTTAAGCCCAAAGTCCAAAGAAGGGAGGAAATTATAAAAATCAGAACACAAATAAATGCAATGGCATGAAGAAAGTAACACAGACAATTAATGAGTCAAAGAGTCAGTTCTTTGAGAGAATAAGTAAAATTGACAAACCCCTAGCCAAAGTTATAAAAAAAAAAGAGAGAGGAAAAAAGAAAGAAAATGTCAGATTCATAAGGAATGAAAAGAGTAAAATCACTACAGAATCGGTGGAAATTCAGATGATCATCAATAGCTATTTCAAACATTTTTACTCTTATAGGATGGAAAACGGAAAAAAGTGGACAGATTCCTAGATACATACAACCAAAGCCAAATCTAGAACATAAAATTTCTGAATAATCCAATATCAGTCAATGAAGTTGAAAATGTGATCAAAAACCTACCAACAAAGCAAAGCCCAGGTCCTGATGGATTCGTAGATGAATTCTGAAAGAAATATGGAGAAGATTCAATGCCAATTCTTCTCAAATTCTTTAATGAAATTGAAAAGGAAACAATTCTCCCAAACACATTCAGGTTGGCAGTTATCACTCTGATACCAAAATGACAGAAAGATTCAACCAAAAAAAGAGAACTACAGGCCAATTCCCTTGTGAACATAATTGATGGACAAAAATACTCAATGAAATACTAAAAAAACAGAATGCACAAAATCAAGATTATACATCACAGCAAACTGGGATGCATCCCAGGAATGTAGGAATGGTTCTCAACTTAGGCAAATCAACAAATATAATACACCATATCAACAAAGCAAAAGACAGAACTCACATGATCATCTCAATACATACAAAAAAGGCATTTGACAAGGTCCAACATTCATTAGTAATTAAAAAAAAATGATACAGCAAATCAGAACAGATGGTCTTTACCTCAACCTGATAAAAAATATTTATGACAAACAGCCAGTTTCATACTAAATGGACAAAAATTGCAAGTCTTCACCTTAAAATCATGAACAAGACTAAATGCCCACTGTCACCACTCCAGTTCAATATAGTTCTGGAAACATTAGCCAGAACAATTAGACAAGACAAAGGAGTAACGATAAGAAAAGAAAAATTGTAATTATCATTATCTTCAGATGACATGGTATTCTACATAGAAGACCAAAAGAATCCACCATGTCTTCATCTTGTACTGTGAAAAAGTACTATGAAAACAACAATATGCACTGCATATATTATTATAACTGTCCTACTAACCTGTTTTGAAACTGTCTCATTGCTATTCTTTTCTCAATAAAATTATTATGAAAAGTCCACCAAGAGACTCCTAGAATTCATAACCAAAATCTGCAGTATAGTTGGATACAAAGTCAATACTTATTAATCAGTAACATTCCTGTACACAAGCAACAAACTTACTTTCTGAGAAAGAAATTAGAGAAACTGCATCCTTCACATTAGATGGAAAACAATGAAATACTTAGGAATCAATCTCACAAAGGAATTAAAAGTCTATATAGTAAAAATTATAAAATACTGAGAAAAGAGATCAAGGAAGTTTTCAGAAAATGGAGAGATATTCCTTGGTCATGGATAGGAAGAAGCAATATTGTGAAAAATGGCCATATTCTCAAAATTGTTACACAGATTCAATGCAATCCCAATCAAAATACCATTAGTATACCTCATATATCTAGAGAAAACATTTCTAAAATTCATCTGGATCCAAAAGATGCATAGAATAGTAAAAATAAACCTGAGCAGCAAAGGCAAGGCACAGTGCTTGAGGCTTCACAATCCCTGACTTGAAATTATACTGCAAAGCTATAAAATCCGCAAGGTACTGACTAAGAAAATAAATAAGCCTGAAGACCATTGGAACAGGTTAAAAGATCCAGACACAACTGCAAACACACTCAACCACCTTATCTTTGACAAAGGAGCTAAACATGTTCAATGGAAGAAGATAGCTTCTTTAACAATGGTGCTGAAAAAACTGACTTTCCACATTGTGAAGATGAAAACTAGATCCATGTCTATCATCATGCACTAAACTAAAGGAAAATGGATCAGGAATCTAAATACTGAAACAGAAACACCAAATCTACTGGAAGAGAAAATAGGTAGAACTCTTGAAGACATAGGGTAGGCAGAGAGTTTATGAACAAAACTCAAACTGCACAGGCAAAGTTCAATAACTGAGATCTCATTCTACAACAAAGTCTTTTGCACATCCAAGGAAGTCACCAACAGAGTAAAAAGAAAACCCACAAACTGGAAAGAAAACTGCACCTCTGACAAAAGACTTCTGTCTGAAACAAAATATTTTAAAAAATCAGCCCTCCACAATTCAAAGATCCAGTCAAATGGAAATCTGAGATAAATACACACTTCTCAAAAGAAGAAATACAGAGCTCTGGGATTAGGGAGGTATGGGCCTGGCTGAACCTGGGACCGAGGCAGTGGCAAAGGCGGCTGTATAAAGCCAGGGGTGGGGAGCATGTAATGTCCAAATGCGGAGACTACGCCAGGGGTAGCAAACAACAACAGTGAAGAAGATGCCGAGGATGAGGGTGGCGGTGGCAGAGGCCATGGAAGGCCCTGGCTCCCTCAGCCTGGGCCTGGTCAGAGTCCTAGGTGGCCGGCTCCTCCACAGGCTGCGCTGCGCCTCTCTCATGGTGCTCCAGCAGCCAGAGCTGCCCTGTGGAGCCTTGGTGCTTGGCTGCGCCCTGCTTCTCGCCTTCAAGTTCACTTGCAGTGAAGCAAAAGATGTGATAATACCAGCAAAGCCACCTGTCAGCTTTTCCTCCTCAAGATCTCCTGTCCTAGACCTCTTCCAGGGGCAGCTGGGCTATGCAAAGCACATTCGCCAGGATTCAGAGGTGGTACTGCTATTCTACGTTCTGTGGTGTGGCCAGTCCATCACTGTTAGGGTAGAAATTGCGCATGCAACAAGCTGGCTTCTTTCCGACCAGGTGTTGTTTGTGGCAATTCACTGTTGGTGGAACCAGGGAAAATGCAGAAAACAGAAACACTTCTATTTTCCTGTAATACACCTATATCATCAGAGCCTGGAGTAGTTGGATACTTTGACTTTAGTAGCCAGAAGGCTGCTATGTGACCTTCTTCACCTCAGCATTATATTCTTTAAAGAAAGGTCTTCCCCAAGGAGGTTATGAACTTCATAACTGAGAAAATCTACAAGTGGGCCTCAGAAAACCAAGAGACACTTTTACAATGGCTGCAGCCCCCGGAGGCAAGAGTCTTCTGATGAATAATGAGCTAAAGAATGGACCAGCACTCTTCCTGTTCGTACCTTTTGATCCTTTAGCAAAGAGGCATCCCCTCATAGATGAGATCACTAGAGTGGTCTTGGAGTACAACAACTGTCACAGGAACCAGGTGGTGGAGCACCTCCTTCAGCATCTGAGGCAGGTAGATGCACTGATGTCGCAGTACTTGGCACAAGAGCCATCATCTATGCTGCCAGACACATCACTAAAGCAGCATTACCCTGCTGCAACACTGTGGTTCTGCCCCAGGGGCACTCCTTTCCCAGAACCCATAATATCTGCAAGCTGTGTGTCAACTAGACTGCTGGGGGCATCCTGGGGAGCTCAGTCAGCATGCCAAAGTGCAGCTTCCTCCAGGTGGCAGCGGCTCTGGATTCCTTCTACCTGGAAGAGCAGACCTTTTATCACATGGCATCAGACAGCATGGAATGCAGCAATTTTTTAACTTCCTATAGCCTTTTTAGCTATTACTCTGCATGTTGCAGGACCACATACAGGGACGAGGTAAGTTTCACTGATTCTGAACAAGGTATCTCTAAAATTGAAGGCAATGCACTTTCTTCCCTGGACAAGTGTGAGGCTACCTCCCTCAAATCTGCTCCTCACATTGAGGAGAACAAGTATCTCTTCCCTGAAGTGGGTGTGACCAGCACCACCTTCACAGACCTGAGCTGCAGAACCAATAAGACCCTGAACATCTACCTTTTGGATTCCAATTTATTTTGGCTATATGCAGAGACTGGGCGCTTCAACCTCCATTCGTGTGAAAAAAAAAAATTGCCACAATCATTGATATGAAAGAAGAATCTCACTATATCTTAGATCCAAATCAAGCACTCATAAAGCTCACCTTATACCCTTTTATTCAAAACTTTAGCATTCTCTACAGTCCCTTGAAAAGGCAACTCACTGGAAGTGATTCTGCCCAGTTCCTTTCTCAGCATTTAATCACTGAAATAATAACTGATATCTTCTGGGAAATCATCCTTCAAAAACAGGATGTCTTGCTGCTCTATTACGCCTCGTGGTGTGGCTTCTGCCCCTCTCTCAATCACATGTTCATCCAGCTTGCTTGTCTCCTGCCAGAAGATATATTCACCATGGCCAGGGTTGATGTGTCTCAGAATGATCTTCCTTGGGAATCTATGGTTGACCAGCTTCCTACCATATTGTTTTTTCCCTGCAACAGAAAAGATATGCATGAAATACCCTGAAGACCTCCCCATCACCCTTCCAAATCTGCTGAGATTCATCTCGCATCACTCAGACCCTGCCTTTGCCCCTAGAATGTAACCATCACCCATTCCAGAGGCTGTCTGCAGAGCAAGACAGCCTTACAGTAAGGGCACATCTCCCAGTTGGAAAGGGAGATCCAGAAACCACAAGCAGAGTTAAGCAGCCTTCAACAAGCTCAAGTGCAAGTAGAGGGTCAGCTATCCAGTGCTCATAGGGATAAGCACCAGCTTCACAGGCAACAGCAGGCCCTGGAACAGCATCACAGGTTGCTGTGACAGCACAGCGAGCAGCTGCAGGCCCTGTATGCACAGAAGGCCCGTGAATGGGAAGAACTGGCTGATGTCTCAGAGACTCTCCTGACTGAGAAGACATGGCTCAAGATCCTGGTGGTTACCATGGAGAGAAAGCTTCTGGGCCAGAATGGGGCCGAGGACCCAGCCTCACTGAGAGAACCACACTTTGACCACACTGAGCCTGCAGGTTCCACCCTGTTACCCAGAGGGACTCCCCTGCCTTCCAATGCCAGCTCCCCCTGGCATCTGAGAGGAAGAATGAGAACAGAACAGACTAACTTGAAATAATAAAAAAATCAGATGTGAAAATTGTACATTGGGAATATATTTATGCAAATTTTATTGAAACTTACTGTAAAGAAAGATTTTGTCAGTGGTCTAGAAAATGAAAAAAAGAAGAAATACAAATGGCAAATAAATGTATGAAAAAATGTTCAACATCATTGGTAATTTGAGAAATGCAAACTAAAACAACACTGAGATTCCATCTCATCCCAGAAATGATAGTGTTCATCAAGAAATCACCAACAACAAATTCTGATGAGGCTATTGGGAAAAAGGAACCCTTCTTCACGGCTGGTAGAAGTGTAGACTGGTAAACCCACATGGAAATCAGTATAGGGATTCTTTAAAAAAAAAAACTTCAAAAAGCTTATTCATAAAACCAGAATTAAAAATCTTGGTGGGGTTTTTGGGAGTCTTATGTATCGAAATATCATATCATATGTAAAGTGACAATTTAACTTCTTCCTTTCCAGTCCTTATTCCTTCTATTTCTCTCTCTTGTCTAATTTTTCTGCTAATGTTTCCAGAACTATATTGATCCAACCTAACTATTCCTCTCATTGGTATTTTTCTAGAAGAACTGAAAACACAATAACAGAGCAATATATATGCATGTATGTTTATAGAAGTGCAATTTACCATAGTTCAGTCTTGTAAACAACTCAAATGCCTATCAACTGAGGAATGAATGAAAAATGTTGTGTTATTTTTATATAATGGAATATTATTCAGCCATAATGATAAACTCAAGGATTTAATAGGTAAATGGATGCAACTAGAGACTATACTCATTAGTGAAATAAATCATATCTATATGTGTAAACATCCTGTTGTCTCCCTTGTGTAAGAATCTTAAAGAGTAAATAAAATCCAAAAGGCACAGTAGATATTGTGAAATTTAAAGAAACTGCTCTAGGGCTGGGGAGATAGCTAAGTAGAATAAGCATTTGTCTGGCAAGTGCTCCATTCAATCTCTGGTACCACAATAAAAAAAAAATGATTCTGTCATTTGTGAATGATTGGGACTGGGGAGATGGCTCAGTGGAATAAGCACTTCCCTGCCAAGAACAAGGGTCTAAGTTCAATCCCTGGTTCCACCAAAAAATAAAAAGAAAGAAAGAAAGAAAGAAACTGCTCAAAAGTAAAAACAGCTTCCTCTATCCCGCCATGCCCACCCAGCCTGAGAGACTGGCTTGAGACAGCGGACTGACTTGGTCATCATTCTCAATCCCGCCCATGCCAGCCCAGCCTGAGACACCGGCCTGAGACAGCGGCTGACTCCAGCGGCCTCCTGGATCCCGCCGCAAGCCCTGCCAGTGAGTGGGAATTTGCACAACTCGCAACACTTCCCAGATCAGTGAGTGTGTGGTGAGTCTGAGGGAGAGGTTTTGGCTTCTTCCCATGCATGCTACCCAGATCCCCGCCCCCAAGCTCTCCAAGCCAGTGACAGGCCTGAAACCCCAGGGCCCACTCACCAGCAACTCCCAGGATCCCCTACCCTAAAGCCCGCTAAGCAACTAGAAATTTCCCTGACTCCCTGGGCATCAAAGTACAGTGAGTATAGAACTCCAGGCCCGCCACAGCAGAGACACATTTCTCAGCGATTCCCTGCCCCCTCTCCCCCTCTGTGGCCACAGAGCAAGCGAAGCTCAGCCTGGAGTGAGAGCTCCAGGCCCACTGCGCCAGAGGGACATTTCTCAGTGATACCAAGTCCCACCCTATGGCCCGAAACCCAGTGCAGCCCGACCTATGAGTGAGGGCTAGAGGCCCACCAGACCGGAGGGACCTTTCCCAGCATTCTCGAGTTCCGGCCTCTAGCCCTGGACCCAGAAAAGGTTGGCTGACCCAGCACAGCCTACCTGGTGAATAAGAACATCCACTATCCTTTTGGGAGCCCAGCATACACACCATAGCCCAGGCCCGCCCACCTACAGAGGGACCTGCATGGCAAGAGGGCTGACTCCGGCAATTTTATGGATCTTCGCCCCAAAGCCAGCCAAGACAGTGGGAATTTCCATTACTTGCTCAGCATCCTGATTCAGTTCATGCTCGACTAACCAGGGAACCAACAGAGGGAAACTCCTGGAGCTACAGCAAAAAGGAGTGAGCACAACAGCTAGCTCCAGGAAGGGCATACCTGGATAATCTCAAACTTAATACACTGGCACCCGAATCCCATAACACGCTAAGGTTGTAGCTGTACCAAAGCTCTACACCAAAGTTCACAGGTCAATGCTATATAAAAGGACAAGGACAAGAAAAAAAATGCAATCCCAGGCCTCAAGTCCACCAGCAAGGCCAGGGGACACTAGCTGAGTTGAAATGAATGAATTAATAGATATAGCAGCAAAGGAACAATGGCAGAAAGGTATAGAGGAAATCAGAAGAGAATTAATTCCTCAAATAAAAAAAAGAAATATCTGAATACATGGTATCTGAAATAAAGAATTAATTCCAGAAATATTGGGTGGAAAACAATGCTGACCCAGAACAAGTGCAGAGAGCACTATTCCAGCTAAAATGTATGAATAAACAGTATCTGAAGGAAAGGCACTACAGCAGAAAGGTCATGAGGAACTCAAAGCATAAATAAGTTCTGAAATCAAAAAAGAATTCTTTCAAAAAAAAGAATTATTTGAAATCATAGCATCTGAAATACAGAAACAAATCCAGAAATATACAGAGGAAACCCAACTTGGAAGAAACACTACAGAAAAAGAATTAATAACTACCTCTGAAGAAGACATGGATTAAAAAAAATTGAGAGGATCAGAAATATGATGGATTCCTTGAATGAGCAATACAGAGAAGAAATATAATACATGAAACACAGTCAAAGAGATATTGAAGAACTAAAAATATCAATCACGAGTCTGGAAAACCATTTGAGTGAAAGCGAAGACAGAGTTTCAGATATTGAAGATACCGGTGTGGCTAGTGAAAAGATGAGAAAGGATCTCTTAAATACAATGAGAATACAGGAAAAAATAATACACCACCTGCAAGATGACGCCAGGATGAACAATGTGAGAATAATTGGTATCAATGAGAATGAAGGAGTCAATACAAATGACATAAAAAGAATTTGGGGAGAAGTAATCACAGAAAACTTCCCAAATATGAGGAAATAATCCAACATTCAGGGTACTGAAGCATACAGAACACCAAATAACCTCAACCCAAGTGGAAACACACTGAGACATATAATAGTTAAGATCCCAGAAATCCAACACAAAAATAATATACTGAAAGCTGCTGGAGAGAAAAAGCAGCTCACATTCAAAGCAAAACCCATCAGAATTACAGCCGACTTTGCTACACAAAAATTGAGGCAAGGAGAGCATGGAGCAGAGTTCTTCATGTCCTACATGAAAACAAATTCCAGCCCAG
>PVKA01042044.1:0-17667 GCA_004027165.1 Ctenomys sociabilis
CCGGAGTGCCACGTGGGCACAGCCGATAGGTCCAGGTACACGGAAGCAATGCCCTAGTCCTTAGCCTTAGCCAAAACGAGAAGTTATTTGCTATGGAGAGCATCCACCCCCAGGTGAGGATGAAAGAGGAAGCCAGCGCCGTCTTTAAGGCGTGGCTGTGTCTTTAAGGCGTGGCTGTGTCTTTCAGGCGTGGCTACTCGCAGCTCTCTACACCTAAAAAAATATAAATAAATGCAGATTAGTAATCCATACCCTAGATATTCTAATTCTAGGGACATAGTTTGGGTACAAATTTGCATGTTTAATAAGCTAATCATGTGATTTATATTCTTGACAGAAATTGAAACCTTATGAAAAAGTAGTCTAACAATTTACAGAATATTATTGCTATGGTTTATGTCTAGTTTCCCCCCAATGCCTCATGCAGTTAGAGGGCGGATTTCTAGAGTTTGTGATTAACTCATGCTCCACTGGGATTATGGGTCTGAGTACTTCTGGGATTATGGGTTTAAGTGCTACACCCAGCCTGGGGCAGTTAAGGAGGGAAACTGTTGCCCCTGTTGCTGTTACTCCTCCCATTTGCTCTTCCTCCTCCCATTTGCTCTTCCTGTTCTGCTGCCTTCCACCACCATGAAAGGTTGGTGCCACGCGCCACTCCGCCTTGGAGCCAGCTGTGTGTGGACTGAAACCTCCAGTAACTGAGATAAATAAACCTTTTGGATGTCAGGTATGTGTCCCAGTAATGAGAGAAGAGTGCCTGAGACAATTATGTTTTAAAAAACAGGCTAAAGATCTTACCAGACAAGGTGGCAAACAACTTGCTTCATATCCTATGTCACAAGGGAAATGCAAATTAAAACAAAAATAAGACATGACCACATATACCTATTATTACAACACCACGCTCAGAACATGGTCAACACCAGATGTTGGCAAAAATGTGGAACAACGGGAATTCCCCTTCTTGGCGGATAGGAAAGCAAAATGATGCAGCTACTTTGAAATATACTGGAGGATTCTTACAAAAATAATATTATATGCTACGTGACTCACGGTCTTTGATGCTCACACAAAGAACCTGAAAATTAATATTCATAAACAGCTATACAACATGGAAATAGTAATTTCATTTATAACCGCTAAATTTGGAAGTCACCCTTTGGTTTTTCTATAGATGAATAGCTACGTACATTGTGATACACTCAGAGAGTAGCATATTTTTCACTATTGAAAATTGGTGGGCTACAAGACTATGAAAAGATTGAGAATTCTTTCATTGCATATTATTAAGGTAAGAGAAAAGATGAAGATACTACTTATAATTCTGTCAATATGGCATTCTGAAAGGCAAAACTACGGAGACGGTGAAATGGTCAGGGGTTTGCAAGAGGTTAAGGAAAAGGTTGTGATGCATAAGAAAAACAGGAATTTTAGAACAGAAAAAAATACATTCTATAATATAATAATGGTGGATTAGGATATCATGTATTTATGCAAACTCATAAATTGTAAAACTCCAAACAAAACTCTAACCATAAACTATGGAGTTTTGATGGTAATGATTGATAGAAATAAACCCTAACATGAAGTGTATCATAAAATTTCGAGATAGAACATACAGTGAGACCGATAGAAGATTAGATTTCATATATTTTGATAATATAGACAGTGAGCTCATGTATACAGATCTGTACCATAGCTTTGTCGTTGAAGCTGTGTAACCAAAACTGCAAGAGCAAATTAAAAAGCTCAGTTAATGGTCCAACGTGTACCTAGGCCATGCTTGGGTGAGATGCTAGGGCAGCATGGATTTCTGATGATAAAGTGCATGGAAAATTATGCAGGTCATAACCTTAAAACAGATGCCATGATGTCTGTTATTTATTCTCTGGATTCTCAGCAACAATTAAAAGTAAATTTACAGGATAGAGTTTCTAAAGCCAATCATTTAAAGTTATTCTTTGCATACAGGGTCTACAGATTCTTGCTACTGGTTGTTTCAATTTCTTCTTTTGGGGGATATGTAAAATTATTTATTAAAATTATATCTACAAAACACAAAAATATAAAAACTAATGCACAAATTTATAAAATGAAGTAAAACAGAATGCTCACCATTGTTCACCTCAGTTAGCACCCAGTACCCAATAACTATTTCTTGTTGTTGAATAAGTATTAAAATTAGAAATGAATTCATCTATTTCCTACTTGTTGCAATGATATATAACTTCCATAGTGAAAAAAATATTATATATAAAAAATAAGACTGACCTGACAAAAAAAAAAAAATGACATGAGGAAGACGCTTTAATGTTGCTCATAAAAAGATACCAATAATAACTCACAGTTAGAAACAGGTAAGCCGTGCCACTTGAACTAATAGCTCTGTGGCCATCCCACCATGAAGGCTCTTAATTTCATCTAACTAATGGAATTTGAAGTTGTTATTTAAAGTTGAAATATTTTTGATGCCAATGATAAGGCTTATCTATTGCACTTCACTCCTGATGGCTGGAGCATTCACTGTTTTTTCCTTCACCTTCACGTTCTGAGTTTTATCCATAAGATCCTTGCTTGTTTGACTTTTCTGTACAGTAATGAATAATTTCTTCTCTCGTTCAATCCGCTATGCCAGGCAGTTATACTGCTTTTGTCTTTCTTTACCTATCCACTTAAGTCTTGTCAGATGGGTATAATAGTATCTATATACCTTGCATGTCAAGGAAGAATGTATAGGTCTATGTCCAGTTTATAATATTTCTCCTATTAAGTTTGTTATGATTTCAAGATATAGTATAGGGTCTAGGTTCCCAGAATTAAAGATCTTTATTTTTAATAAAATAGCATGAATCTAATACCTCAGGATTAATACTGAGGTATGTTATAGTTAATTACAGCTCTAACCATGCCCATGAAAAAGGTGCGACAGGCGGCTATCTCAGCAGTAATATTTAAACAAGGTTAGAAAGAAATCCTTTGTGCTGGGCCTGCCTCCCTTCCATAGACTGCTGTTGAACCTCCCTTGGAGCTTATTTGCAAGGCCAAGAGGACCCCAATGGTCAGAGACTAAGGAAGAATGAAGCTAACAGCAAACCTTCCGAAGCTGAGGCAGTTGGAGAGTACGTAGTGAAGAATTCCACAGATTATTATTATGACCTTATTTTATATAACTCATTTTTCTACTTTTCTGCTGGATAGTTAAGACTGAGATAGTGCCAGGGTTTCACTTTCTTCCTTCCCTCATTATCCTCTTTCAGAAAGATTTTGATTCCATTCCATTCTCCTGTGGTTTGACAGGGCATGGAGGAGAGAAAGAAGAGGGAGAAGCAGGGATGCGCTCCATTTTCACTAACTGAGCAAGAGGCTATGTCACTAATTCATTACAAGCAGAATGCAGAAGAATGAAGCTAAACAACATGTTATTTTAATGTCAGTTCTGCTGCGCACAAATTTATAATGGTAGTTTACATCTCACTTTTCCAGCCTCCTTCTAAATGAGCATAATTTCCCATTTGATTTATTGCTTTAAAATGCCACCTTAGGGATTAAGTAGAAAATCAGACTAAGATATTTGACTAATACCTGCATATGGGCAAGATTTTATTTTTCATTTATCTATTTTATTTTATTGAAGAACAAATAGTAATGAGACAGTTTCAAATTAACTTTTTAGAACAGATTCAATAATTAATACATTGCGTATTTTTTCATAGTGTTTTTTTTGTTGTACAAGGTGCATACATGATATTCTATTTACAAACACTATTAGAGCAGTTGCCTCTAATCAATGAATGTAGAGAATGTAGCAGAATGCCTATCTTTTTTAAGCTGAATTACAGTACATTTTGAATAATTAATAATTTTACATTGTTATCTTCCTAGTGGTTATCCATAGTACAAGAAGCAGATAGGATATCCTGTTCAAACACTATTAGTGCAAATCTTTCTTCTCATAGAGTTACATGAAAGTACTTCATATTTATCCTAACTGTACTGTTTATACAAACACAGAATGGTTCTTGCCCTGCATCCCCCTCTTTTGTTTAGTCCTGTCAAGGATTGGTTTTCCATTGTCATTCAATTATTAAATGTGCTTGAATTCAGCGAAACAGTCCAACACAGTCCAGCAGTCCACAATAATAGTGGGTTATCTGAAGTTGTTTACTAGAGCCATTTACAGCTCAGATTATTATTATGACCTTATTTGATATAACTCATTTTTCTACTTTTCCGCTGGATAGTTAAGACTGAGATAAAGCAAGAACTAAAGCAAGTAACAAAAAATGTAACTTTTGTATCTGATGAAGTCAGTCAATTTCCCCAGGGTTTATCCTATAACCCTGTACCTCATTGCATAGATCCTTTGTCAGTCTCAGCCATGTGGATGAGTCACAGCCACTGATGGACCAGTTTGTGCTCTGTGAAAGCCTGAGATAAAGCTTTCTCTTCATGTGACCCTCCTTAGGCAAAATATAGATCATCAATCACATTCCTTTGTGGTTCCATAATCTCCTTGATCAGAAAATTTGGGGCACAACTGAGTTCCATAAAGTTATAGTACAGGTTCTTCTATGTCCTGAGTCTTCACTAGCCTTGAAAGGCTAGGGCCAAAATGTTGGATGATATTGCAGCCCATTCATTTCTCAAATTTTTGATCTGCAAACTTACATTGTTAACTATCCAGAAGAGAAGCTGATTACTACCCTGAAACATATGCAGTTCAGTTTACCTTAACTATCTGACCAAATTCTTTTTAGTTGTTGTTATACCTTTCGATTTGTATTTCTGCTTTTGATTTCTTATACTAGGGAGACTATATAAAATTTGCACATGTGTGTCTGGCTTACTTCACTTATGAGTATATATTCAAGTGACATCCACTTCAATATAAATGATTCAAGTTTATCATTCTTTGTACCTGAGTAATACTTTGTTGTATAGAAATACCACATCTTTTTCAACCATTTCTCATGTGACAGGTATCTAGGTTGTTTCCAAGATTTTGCTATCACAAATTGTGCTGCTATAAACATAAGTACAGATAGATCATTATGATACGATGTTTTCAGTTCCTCTGGGAAAATTCTCAGTAGGGGGATAGCCGGCTTGAATGGCAGCTCCAGTCCTAGTTTTGTGAGGAGTCTACACACTGCTCTCCACAATGGTTCCACCAGTCTACATTCCCACCAGCAGTGGGAAGTGCTCCCTTTTCCCCACATGTTCTCCAACATTTGTTGTTGGTTGATTTCTTGATGATAGCCATTCATTCTGGAGTGAGATGATATCTCAGTGTTGTTGTAACTTGCAGTTCATGGACAGCTAGTGATGTGGAGCATTTTTTCACATATTTATTTGCTTCTTTAATTTTGTCTGCTGAGAAGTGTGTATTCATCTCAGATGCCCATTTCTGGATTGGGTCTTTACATTTGAAGGCTCTAATGTATCTTAGTTCTTTATAAATTCTAGAGAGCAGACCTTTGTCTGAGTGCTTATTAGTTAAGATTTTTTCAAAATTTGTGGGTTGTCTTTACACTTTGTTGATAATCTCTTTTGACGTGCAAAATCTTCTCAATTAGAGTTAATCTCAGTTGTTAATTCTTTCAAGTGCTTCCCGTGCGAATACATGTTTGCTCATGAACTCTTTGCCTACTCCTATGTCTTCAAGAATTCCTCCTTCATACTATTCTAGGACACTGAGGGTTTCTGTTTTAATGTTTAGATCTTTAATCCATTTTGACTTTAGCTGAGTGCATGGTAATAGAGCTAGGTCAAGTTTTAGTTTTCAGCATTTAGGAAGCCAGTTTTTCCAGCACCATTTGTTAAAGAGGCTATCTTTCTTCCAGTAAGCATGTTTGGCCTCATTGTCAAAGACAAGGTGGCTGAGTGTGTTCCTAGAGGCCTTTGCATCTTCTAATCTATTCCATTGATCCTCATGTCTCTTTTGTTGCCAATACCATGTTGATTATTTCACAGTGGCTTTGTAGTATAATTTCAAGTTAGGAATTGTGATGCCTCCTGCCTTGACTTTGTTGGCCAGGATTACCTTTGCTATTCTAGGTCTTTGCTGGTTCCAAATAAATTTTAGGAATGATTTCTCTATGTCTGGGAGGTATATTGGTGGCAGTTTGAGAGGAATTACATTAAATCTGCACAACAATTTTGGGAGTATGGCCATCTCCACAGTGTTGGTTCTTTGAATCCAGGAGCATAGAATATCTTTCCATTTTCTGAAATCCTCTATGATCTCTTTTCTTAGGGTACTGTAATTTCCCATGAAAAGATCTTTGACTTCCTTGTTTAAGTGAATTCCAAGGTATTTCATTTTCCATGGTACTATTGTAAAAGCTATTGTGCCTATAGTTTCCATCTCAGTGTGTTTGTTATCTGTGTAGAGGAACGCTATTGACTTTGTATCCTGCTATGCTACTGAATTTGTGAATCAATTCTTTTAGCTTCCTGGTGGAGTTTTTTGGGTCTTCAAAGTAAAGTATCATGTCACTTGCAAATTGTGATAATTTTACTTCTTCCTTACCTATTCTTATTCCTTTTTATTTCTCCTTTGTGTCTAATGGCTGTACCTAATGATTCCAAAACTATATTGAATAGGAGACATTACAGAGGACGTCATTGTTTTGTACCAGATCTAAGAGTAAAAGATTTCAGTTTTTCCACCTTTAGAATTATATTAGCTGTTGGGTTGTCATGTATGGCTTTTATCAAATTGAGGTAGAGGCCATCTATTCCAATTTTTGGTAAGGCTTTGAACATGAATGAGTGTTGGACTTTGTCAAAATCTTTCTCTGCATCAATTAAGATGATCATGTGGTTTTTAGATTTCAGTCTATTAATATATTGTATTACATTTATAGATTTTCAAATATTGAACCATGCTTGCATCCCTAGGATGAATCCTACCTAGTCATGGTGTGTGATCTTTTTCATGACTTCCTTTATTCTATTTGCTAGGATTTTATTGAGGATTTTTGCATCCATGTTCATGAGTGAGATTGGCCTATAGTTCTCTTTTTTAGTTTTGTCTTTCCCTGGTTTTGGAATCAGTATAATACTTGCCTCCAGAAATGTTTTTTGGGAGAACTGCTTCCTTTTCAATTTTATTGAGGAATTTTAGGAGTGTAGGGATTATATCTTCTATAAATTTATTGTAGAATTCAGCTGTGAATCCATCAGGACCTGGACTTTTCTTTGTCATGAGGTTTTTATTATGTTTCATATTTCGTTGGCTGTTATTGGGTTATTGAGTTTTTATGTCTTATTGATTCAGTTTTGGTAATTTCTACCTTTCTAGGAATCTTTCTATTTCTTCTGTGTCTTCTAATCTGTGAGGTTAAAGATTCTCGAAGTGGCTATTGATAATCTTCTGAATTTCCACTGGGTCTGTGGAGATTTCACCCTTTTCATTCCTTATTGGTTCTATTTGAATTTTTTCTTTCCTCCTTTTGATGATGTTAGTTAGGGGCTTATTGATTTCATTTAGTCTTTCAAAGAACCAGGTTTTTGATTTTTCAATTCTTTGAACTATTTTCTTTATCTCAATGGAATTAATTCCTGTTCTAATCTTCATGATTTCTTCCTGTTTTGGGGCTCTGTGTTTGCTTTGGTCTTCCTTTTCTAGGAGTCGGTGGTGCAGCATTAGGGTGTTTATTTTTCCCATTCTGTTTTCTTAATGTGTGACTTCATAGCTATAATTTTCCCTATGAGAACTGCTTTCATATAGATTCTGATAAGTTGTTTTTTGCATATTCTATGAATTGTAGATATTGTTGAATTTCTTGTATAATTTCATCAGTGACCTATTAAATGCTGAGCAGGGTATTGTTTAATTTTCATGTATTTCAGCATTTCTCTGTGGATTTTTTCTCATTTATTTTCAGTTTCGTTGCACTGTGTTCAGAGAATATGTGTGGGATAATTTCTGTTTTGTTGCATATATATAAGTATGACCTGTGGACTAGTATGTGGTCTACTTTTTAAAATTATCCATATGGAGCTAAAAAAATGTATATTCAGCTATGGTTGGGCGGAACACTCTGTATATGCCCATCAGGTCCATTAGTTTTGAGCTCTGATTCAGTTCTGCTAGTTCTTTGGTAATTTTTTGTCTGGTTGACCTATCTTTTTGAAATAGGCGGGCATTAATTTCTCCTGTTAAGATTGTGGTGTTGGATATTAGATTTTTCATATCCATTAAGATTTGTTTTACCTACTAGGGGACTCCTGTGTTTGGTGCATAGATATTTATAAGTGTTACCTCTTTCTCTTGAATTTTTCCCCTAACCAAAATATAGTGGCCTTCTTTGTGTTGTTTGATCATTCTTGGTTTGAAGTTGAGACTGTCTAAGAACAGAATTGCTATTTTTGCTGTTTTCTGAGGTGCTGTCACATGTAGTATTGTTTTCCATCCTTTGACTTTAAGTCAATGAACGTCTTATTGAGTTAAGTGTCTTTCTTGTATACAGCATATTGTTGCATTTTGTTTTCTAATCTATTGGGGCAGTCTATTTCTCTTAACTGGTGAATTGAGTCCATTTACATTGATTGTTATAATTGAAATGTGTTGACTTATGATTGTCAAGTTATTTACCTGCTGTTTTTACCCTGTGTTTAATTTTTTGCCCTATTTCTTTTGTTCCTTCTGTTCACAGTCATGAAGTTCTGGTCATTGTAGTTCCTCTCTAGAACATCTTTCAGTAGCCTGTGTAGGGATGGCTTTGTAATCATGAAATTCTTAATTTTTCTTTGTCATGGAAGTATTTCACTTCTCCATCAAACTTGAAAGAGTTTTGCAGGTTTTTGTAGTCTGGACTGGAATTATTTTCATAGAGGACTTGAAGTACTCTGCACCATGCTCTCCTTGACTTCATGGTTTGTGAAGAGAAGGTGGCTGTAATTTTGCTGGGTTTTCCATTAAATATGATCTGCTTCTTTTCTCTAGCAGCTTTCAGTATATTCTGAAAAATTGGATTTCTGGAATCTTGACGGTTATATGTCATGGTGTATTTTTACTTGTATTGAAGGTATTTGGCATTCTGTAGCTTCGGTTACCTGAATGTTAGATACTTTCCTCATATTTCGGAAGTTTTCTGCTATTACTTCTGTACATATACTTTTTATATCATTTGTATTGACTCCTTCTTTCTCATTGATGCCTGTTAATTTCACATTGTTCATCTTGGCATCGTCTTGCAGGTTATGGATTATCTTTTCCTGCGTCATAATTATTTTTAAGAGTTCCTTTCTCATCTTTCCACTAGCTGCACCAGCATCTTCAAGATCTGAATCTCTGTCTTCACTTTCACTGAAACAATTTTATAGACTCGTGATTGAGATTTTAAGTTCTTCTGTATTTCTTTGACTCTGCTTCATGCAATCTATTTCTTTCCTGTTTTGCTCATTCAAGGCATCAATCATATTTCTAATCTTCTGTATCTTTTTTTATCCATGTCTTCTTTAGAGGTAGCTATTAATTCTTTTACTGCAGAGCTGTTTTTTTTTTTTTTTTTTCCCAAATTGGGTTTTCTCCATATATTTCTGGAATTAGTTCTCTGCTTCAGAAACTATGATTTCAAAGATTTCTTTTTTTATTCCAGAAATTATTTCTGCTTTGAGTTCCACTACTTCACCTTCTGCTGCTGTTTCTTTGTTTGGACATTGTTAATTCATATGTTTCAGCTGAAATAGTGTTCTCTGCACTTATTCTGGGTTTCCCCCATATGTTTCTGATATTAATTCATTACTTCAGATACTATGTGTTCAAAAATTTCTTTTTTTTAATTTCAAGTGTTAATTCTGGTCTGAGTCCCTCTACACCTTTCTGTTTTTGTTTCTTTTTTCCAACTCTGTTAATTTGTTCATTTCAGATGAGCTAGTGTCCTCTGCACTTATCATTGGTGGGCTCGAGGCATGAGATTGCATTTTGATCCTTGTCTTTGTCATTTTGTATAGCACTAACTTCTGACCTTTGGTGTAGAACTTTGGTGCAGTTACAACCTTAGCGCATATTGAGATTCGCATGAGATTCTACTAAGTTTGAGATTATCCAGTTCTGCCTGGCCTTGATCTAGCTATTGTGTTCAGCTCCTTTTTGCTGCAGCCCTTTCAGTACAACTGTGATCCTGTGGCTTCCCTCTAATGTGGCCCTGGCTCAGGGCACACTGTGGAGCACCAAAGCTCTCGTACACATTCACTGGGTCGTGCTGGGCTGGATCACGGGCTGGAAGCATCACAAATATTCTCACTCGCTAGGCAGGCTTGGGGGCAGTATCGCTGTAGAGTTTCAGGACAGGCCAGGCTTCAGTGGATTGGGCCACAAGACAGTCTCAGAAATTCTCACTTGGATGTCTTGTGGCTCTGGATGGTGCTTGCCACAGGAGGCGAGCTGTGTGGGGAATCTGAAAGTTCTCCCATACACTCACCAGGCAGGGCTCGAGTGGATCAGGGCCTGGATGAGTCCCAAAAATTCTCCCTCACTTGGCGGGCTTGGGGGCAGGGGCTTCGTGGAGTTGCAAGTCGGGCTGGGCTGGGGTGGATAGGGCCGAGAGAGTCACAGAAATTCTCACTCGTTAGGTCTTAGCGATGCAGGCCAAGATTGTGTTTTTTTATGTCTTTATTCTCTTTCTTTAGTTTGCATAATAAAAAAAAGAAAGATGAGTTTCTGTCTAGAAATGTCATTGCTTTTTAAGTTAGTCCTGGGTATTAGAACAAATTAATATGGATTATGTGGCTTAAACTACAGAAGTTGATTACTCAGAGTTCTGAAGGTTTTTAGAAGTGCAAGACTAATGCGCTAGCAGATCTGGTCTCTGGGTGAAGCTGTCTTCTGGCTTTGCAGATGGCAATCCTGAGAGTAGAATGGAAGTAAGCTTTCTCCTGCTAATTTTTTAAAAATCAGATCACTTATATTATGACAAAGGGCCTATACTATTCTTTCATCATTTCCTAAAGACCTCATTTCAATACACTATCACTTTGGGAATTTTGGTTTTAACATCAGAATTTTGAGAGGATACAAACAGTCTGAAAATAGCCATCATCTTAGAAAACCCACATCCAGCTCTGAAGTTTTATCACTAGCTTTCTTTAATTTGATAACTTTCATCCACTAGTTGAACCTCTGTATGTGATAAGATTCTCATCTACTATACCAGAATGCTAACAAATATACATTATTGTAGAACTAAAAACCAATTTAATCAAAAGATGGTTTATATTTAGGAACTTTCATTTATCATATAATCATATAATCATTATTAAAGGAAGATACCTATCGCTTCTCTCATAGAAATAGCTATTTGTAGGTCAAATACTTAAGGTTGTTCAACTCTATATTAAAATTATATTAATATAAATTATTTGCAATCTATGGGAAATATATTACTCTAAGATGCCAATTTTGCAAGTGAACCATGTATGTATGTGTGTCTGTGATATATATATATATATATATATATATATATATATATATATATATATATATATCTCAGACTATTCAGAGACTGGAAAGGTCATTCTGAATTTGGCACTTTTGTGATCCCAATAATATACTGTTGCAGAATGTATTGATTACAGCATTCTTGATTCAAATATTTTTGAATAGTGTAAGATAGCTTTTGCTAATGACACAAGTCAAGTCTTCCACAGGATATCTTTTCTTAAAATATACTCTATGACTAGTGTCAGTGTGATGATAAGCAATATTTCATCTCTGTCTTATTACCTTAAGAACTACTACATACTTCCAAGATTATATTTTGTTATACATCCTAAGACATAACCTCTAAGACAAAATATAGTCATAGTTCTCTTACCTATCACAATTAGCATAAAATTTCACTAAATTGAACCTATTAACTACACATCCCAGGCAGCAATCTTGTACCTCAGCAAGGTAAGCCAGGTTTAGATCTCCAGTTGACCCACTTTTTCTGAATCTTCTTTATTGTCTTCTTGTGCACACCCTCTCTCATCTTCAGTTACTAGAAAACAAACTAATTTAGTCATGCAAACTTTACACTATCTTTTTCCAAACTTAGAAACCCACTTTTAAAAACAGTTCTGGCCTTTTCCTCATGCAATATAGGGTGGGGTCAATCATTTGGCAATTCAGTTATGGCACAAAATGAACCAATTACTTGCCAAATCCTGTACTCTGGGCTACAAAATCTTAGAAAGTTCTTATCTTCTTAGAAATTTAAATTTATAGAACCTAATGATTATCTCTCAGTCCCGTTGATGCTATTGTATTGATAAATATTTAATGGTATTGCAATCTTTCGCCTTGTCTTGTATATTTCACTTGAACAATGTTTCATTTTGACTTTAAATATGTACTGTGGAGCAGGGAGATAGTTTAGTTGTCTAAGTGCCTGCCTGGTAAGCACAAAGACCCAAGTTTGATCCCTGGTACCACATGCCTTATAGACCCTGAAACTTTGGGTGCACTATGCTGGTCATAGAAACTGGGTGTGGAGGTGCATGCCTGCAATTCCAGCACTGGGGAGGCTGAGACAGGAGAATCATTATGAATTCTAGCCATGTAGGGAGACCCTGTATCAAATAAATAAAGAAATATTAATAAATAAATAAATATGTATGATGGTCTACTGAGGAAGTAAAAGAGGCAAGCCTTTCCAGCCAGAGATGACATAGAACTCATTTCAAATTGAGAGCACAGTGAGAAAGAAGGAAAACAAGCAGCCATATCTTTTTGGAGGTCTCAAGCCACTATGATTTAATAAAGTGTCTGATCACACACGCACACACACGCACACACACATACACACACACACACACACACACACACACACACACACACACACTGGAAATCTCTATAAAGGTCTTACAGTTGTTTGAGCTGAAAAAGTCACAGTGCCACAGATTCGAAACTGCTTTGAGAGAGAAAGATAGACAAATTATGATGTAAATTTTGACATCTTCAGAAATGCTTTGCCTTAGCTGGCTCAGCGGGAAGCACATGGGTCAGAGTGGAAAAGATATCTAATAAGAAATGATTTCTGAGGGCCAGCCTGACAGCTCAGTGGACTAAATCACCTGCTTTGGCAGAGTGCCCTGGCCAGAGTTCAATCCCTGGCATGCGGTGCAGGTCTCATCTGGGAGTGCGCTGAAAAGTTGAATGAGACTGGGTATTGTGGCACTCACCTCTAATCCCAGCACTTGGGGAGGCTGAAAACAAGAGGATCACTATGTATCCAGTCTTTGTAGTGAGACCCTGAAGACTCTGTACTAAATACAAAAGTAAAAAAAAAGAAAGAAAGAAAAGAAAAAGAAAGAAATGACTTCTGTAATAGAAAAAAAATGGAAATTGTCTAAGTGATAAAGTGAAATAAAATAGTTGGTGAATGAATAGGATATTGGCTGAAATTATAAAATGAGACTGAGCTTATGAATGAAAAATACATCACATAGCAAAAAATCAAACAGATTTTGCTTTCAAAGATGATAACTTTAAGTTTGATACTGTCGTTTTCAAACCAGCCCCTTGGATGTCAAAGAGATTTTCAGAGCTACAGGCTATACATTGGTAATGATGTATATTTGATCAAGCAATTAAATTATTTTAAAATGTATTTATATCATGAAAAGTAAAAACGAGGAACTCTTTTATCACAAAAGTGTAAGAAAACAAACAAAGCATGTTAGATGTTAAAATCAGACAAGTTAGACAATGGACTTGCCAGATATCTGGGCTGAAGGACAATTTATAAAGGTGATTAAAATGCCATTGAAATTAGGACAAATAGTTTTCTTACTAATTCTGGTTAACTTGGCTTTTTAAAAATCATTGAATTCGAAGTTGTATTTCTGCTTCAAGTGAATACAGTCATCAAATATAAGTTGTATCTCCACTTTTCAAGGACCCCAGGCTTGCCTTCTACTCTAGATATTGAACAGTTCAAAAACATAGTCTTAGCAAGGTACTAAATTGTAGAACCTTTTAGAAGTAAAGATTCCCAGGTGAGGAGAGAGCTCTGTGGTCTAAGTGCCTGCCTGGCAAGTGCAAGGACCCAAGTTCAATCCGTGGCACCAGGTGCCATTCAGGCCAGAGAAACCAGGCGTGGTGGCACAGGCCTATAATTCCAGTCCTGGGAAGGCTGAGACAAAAGGGTCACTACGAGTATGAGCTGCATACCGAGACCCTGTACCAAATAAATAAACACAATAAAATAAAAAGATATTAAAATAAAAAAGATATAAGGATTTCTATGTCTCTCTATATAATAGCATGTATCCTTTCAATACAGGTTTTTTTTTTTTTTTTTCAGAGTTAGAGTCCTTATATTGCATCTATATTGATTTTGTGCTAATTACAATTATAACAAACTTTTGGTGAACCTGAAGTCCCCAAGGCAAACATAACTAGATCCATCAATGAACTTTCAGAATTGCTTTAATTTTCAATAATTCAAACATCCATCTTGATCTTTTTTTGAAAAATATATTTAGGACAGGGTCTATAGGGACCACAGGGTCTCACTACATAGATTGACCTCATAGTGATACTCCCATTTTTTCAGTCTCCCAAGCGCTGGGATTACAGGTGGGTGCCACCAGGCTCAGTCTCAATGGCCTTCTCAGCATGCCCAGGGATGGGGTCAATAAGGCACACTCGGTATCGAACCCCACCCACTGCACTTTGCCAAAGCAAGTGCTTTAACCTGCTGAGCTATCTGGCAAGCCTTCCATTTTGATCTTGATGTCAAAGTTTTCTTAGATTCTGTTTGTCATAGGTTTAGTCTTACCCTAGTTTTCAGACTCAGATCCCCAGCATTTCTGGATAAGCATCTTGTGATAAATCACCGCTCTTTTGGGCTGGTCTGAGTGCAACTTGATTCTCCTTCAAAGAGTCCCTGCTACTTGAATACCGCTGGCCTTTCATAGGAGGTGAAAGCAGCTATTTAACTAGCAGATAGCCTGTACTGTTAGTCTTATACCCATGCAGTTTTGTAGACAGTGTTTAAGATAACAATGGGTAAATTACTTCCCAGGATCACAAGAGGACATAGTCACTTGTCTTTAAACCCAGTTCCATTTGGATCTAATTTTGCCTTCAAATCATGTGCATTGTCTTTCATCCTTCACTCATTTATGAAATGTGAAAACAATAACCCTAAAATACTACAACCTAAAACCACATATAGGGGGTTGAGGAGAGAGATCAATAGAATAAACTCTTACCTGGCAAGCGCAAGGGCCTGAGTTCAATCCCCAGTTTGGAAAAAAAAAATCCACATATATTACTTTAAATACAAATGATGTATTTAATAGGACTATCACACAGATTTAAATAGGCAGCTTTCTAGATACCACAGAATATCAGTCTGTTCCTAAGAGCCTGTTCTGGTTTTTGTCTAGTTGTCCCCCCAAAGACTCATGGAGTGGGGACTTCAAGAGTTTGTGATTAACATGTGATCCACTGATTATGTGTGATCCAAGGCTGGGATTATGAGTCTTGGTACTGCTGGGATTATGGGTATGAGTTCTTCCTGCAGCCTGGGGCAGAGAGTCTGAATGTAATATAACAGACAGAGACACAGACTTTTTTTTTTAGTAGTAATTGCTCTTTGTCATCATTGTTACAGTTCTGCCTCCATGAACTGCTGCTCTCTGCTATGTACCCCTCTGCCTTGGAGCCTGTTGAATATGGACTGAAACTTCCAGTAATTGTGAGCTAAATAAACGTTTCCTTCCTCCATGTTGGGTGTTGGGTATTTGTTCCAGCAATGAGAGAAGAGTAACTAAGACACGGCCCTTATCTCCTTGCCCTTGTTATATAGACTTTTATGGTCCAGCTCCCAGATCTTGTGATCTAGGAAGAGCTGTGTAGCTCAAGTAGCTAATACTTATGATGGTGTAAAAACGGTGTCACTGGCTATTCCACTTGCTCTGGCTTCATTTTGTAATCTTTGAAAAATAGGATTTGTTTTATTTTAAAGATAATAAAAATAAAAACTATGCAGAATTTCAAAATAAGATAATAAGAAATTAACAATGGTTATTACATTGCATACTGCTATCCTCAAAATAGTTGCTCAGATTTTCAGATAGACATGTAAGAGTGATCAAACACTATAAACTAATAGAAATTAATAATGCAATTATCCTAACAACTAGTATGTGTATATATGTGTATATTATACATATGTGTATACATTATGCTTATACACTATATACACCACCTAGCTAGCTAGCTATGTCTTCTTTTCTTTGTTCTTCCAACCTACTTGTTCTTTCCTTTTGAGCAGTTTTTCTCCCTTTCACAATGTCTACTGTATGCTTTTTAACCTTACTTACGCTCAGATTCTTTTTTCTTTCTTCTTTTAGGGAAGGGTCTACAGGATGTTCAGGGTCTTGCTACTATATCTGCCTTGTAGTGATTCTCCTGTTTTTCTGCCTCCCAAGTGCTGGAATTACAGGTGCGTGCCACCATGCCCTGTCTCAACAGCTTTCTCATCATGTCCGGGGCTGGGCTGGCACGGCAGGCCCAGGGATCAAACCCCCGGCCCCTGCGTCTGCTTACAGGTGCTTTAATCTGATGAGCTATTTGGCCCTCTTGCTCTTTCACATTCTTTAAACTTGGGAGACAATATGTTTTTTCTACAACTGAGTTTGATTTATTTCATTTATATGCATCTTCTCTAGTTGCACCCATTTATCTATAAAAGCCATAAGTGTATCTGTCTTTATAATTGAGAAATACTCCATTATATAAAAAGGTCACATTCCTTTGCCTATTCCTCAGTTAATGAGCATTTGGTTTACTTCCAAGATTTAGGTATCACAAACTGTGCTGTTGTAAACATGAGCACACATATGTCACTGTGGTATGATGTCTTTAATTCTTCTGGAAAGATACCCAGAAGTGGGTTGAATGGGACCTCCAATCATAGCTCTTTGAGGAATCTGCACACTGATTTCCATAGTGGTTGTACCAGTCTCCATTCCCACCAGCAGTGGGCAGCATTCCTTTTACTCAGGCCCTACCGCCTTTGTTCTTAGTTGTCTTCTGGGTGATAGCCATTCCTTTTGGTGGAAGACAGGATTTTGGCATTATTTTAATTTGCATTTCTCAAGTGAGTGAAAATGTTGAACATTTTTTCACTTATTTACTTGGCATTTGTTGGAAAATGGGAATTTGTCACAGAAACTGTTAGTTGGACTTTTCATAAGATAGTTGCAAGTAGATGAAACTAATTTTCTTCCAAGAAGGCAGAATTAAAAGGATTTAATAATTCCAAATGTTTATTAATAAAACAAAAGTGAATTCTGACATTTTCTCAGGAACTGAGGAAAGACCTAGAGAACAGAATTAGGTATGGAAGCATAACTTGTACAGGGCGGCATAAAAAAAAAAAATCAGTCAACCGAAGCTGACTGATAATTTCAAGATCTTAAAGCCAAAAATTGCAGAATGCAATTCCTTATCAAGATACACATACAATTACAAAAAGAAATGTCTCTGCATTAAAGTCTCAATGTACTTCAGAATACTAAATTTAATTCATATTAACAAGTCAAATCCAGCAACACAAATATTTTATAATTAAATTTATTTAATCTAACATTTATAAGCACAATCAATATTATTCCCCAAATTAGTAAAGCCAGAATAAATGTACGGGTACAACAAAA